>JAEQBH010008342.1:0-170521 GCA_016808115.1 Tetrastigma voinierianum
TAGAGAATTGATGTTGCAACAAAAATGTGAGCTGAGGACACCAATCGAAGGTTCGCGACTAGGAATTCATGTCACGACATAAAAATGAGCTAAACAGTTAAAACATGTTGCGACTAAGTTTGAGCCACTATGACAAAAACAAATTAAGAAGGGCCACTACTCAGTTGTGACACACTTTCTAGGTCGCGACCCAAAAAAGAATATGAATTGATGGGAAATTGTCATAAGTCAAAAATAAGGTTGCGATTGGAAAGGAAGGAAGAATGGTCACGACATACTTTCGAGTCGCTACGTGAATCGTTGATTAAAGAAACTACTTCGTCGCGACCTAATGCCCATATCGCGACAAGGAAACAAGCACACCAGCAATTTTGAGTCGTAACCTGAAAAAGAAGCTGAGACCAGGGATCAATGGCTAACAACAGAAAGGGTGTCGCGACATAAAAATGAGGTCGCAACATAGAAAGGCAACCATTCAGTCGCCACACACTTTTTAAGTCACGACCAATGAAAGAAGCTGAATTGAGAAGAAACTATTGTGACTAAGAAATGAGGTTGAGACAGGATGGGGAGAAATGATGTCGCGACATGCTTTTAAGGTTGCGACATAAATTTTAGCAAGGAGAAGAAACGACAGGTCGCTAATTTCCAACCATGCCGACAAGACAATGAAAAGACTAACAATTTTAAGTCGCACCATGAAAAGGAGTCGTGGACCAAGAATGAGTCACATAATAGAAATGATGTCGCGACAATCGACCGAGGTCGCTGGTTAATAAAAACGTTAGTGAGACAAGAAACAATTATGTCATTACATGGAATTGAGGTTGCGACAAAAATTTCAGCAAAGGGAAGAACAGTCAGGTCAAGACCAGAAATAAAAAATTGAATGAAAACTATTGAGACTGAGAAATGAGGTTGCGACTGGATAGGAAGAAAGAATGGTCGCGACATACGTTTGAGGTCGCGACACAGAAATGTAGTAAAGGCATAGAGAACAAGGTCGAGACATCGAATTGAGGTGGCGACACCAATTCCTGGAAACAAGAAAGGGAGGTCGCAACCAGAGTCTCACTGCTGTCAACTAACATAATCACGACAAAGAATTCATGTCGCGACCACTAATCAAATGCAATTGAAGAAACAAGCCGTAATAGAAAACATCAGGTTGTAGTTCAACAATTGCAAGAATGGAAAGTGAAAAGAACGTTATGTACCAGCTCTAGAGGTCACGGCTGCACTTGACAGCTCCGATCGATTTCATGTCACGATATCGCTGTGTCGCGGACTCCAAACAATTGGCCGACCATTTATTTTAGGGAAATCCACCTGGAGCCTTGGAATTAGGCCTAATTTCTGAAGGTTATAAATAGGCGTACACAGTTTTAGTAAAACAACTTTCGTTTTTCTGAAACCCATTTGTCTGGGAGGACGAGGAAGACTCACTATATATTGTAGAATAGACTTTTCTTTTCTTTTATTTTCCTTTCTTTTTCTGGATCTGAACCAGTAATCTGTTAGAATGTAGAAGTTGGATTTAAATTTTTATTCTCTTTTCCAATTACGGCCTGGAATCAATGAAGTTCAGACAATTTATGGAATTAGTTTCTTCCAAGGAATTATAATCACGGTGGATGTTCTTGATCAATACTCTATTGTAGATTGTGATTCTGTAATTGAGAAGCACAGCTTCACTAGATTGGATTTATTGTTAGCTACAGTCTTTTCTGCATGAATTAGAGAGAGAATTACCTAGATTTGAATTATTTGGTTGACGTGTTATTAAATGGACTGCTCCCAATAAGAGTATCGAATACCTCAAGGTATGTATCTCAAGCCCCGATTCAGAAACCCTCTGAGTGACACAAAGATGAAGATTCCTGAGAGTTTGGAACATTTATTTGGTGGGTATGTTAGACTACCATTGAAGTACTATTGAGCTCTGAGAGTTCACTTGATAAATTCCCAGTTCACTCATAATTGATGTTAGAGGGGAATATTTATCAATTTAAATAATCAGATATTTCACCTTAATCTGTTGGAAAGCTCCTGAACCTATGTTAGCTGAGATCCAATTAAGGGAATGGAAATATCCACTAGATTTAAAGGACGAGTCATCAATCAAGTTGTAGAAATTTTGCAACAACCTTTACTTGGGCTGTAAGAAATCTACAGTCTCAAGAAATGGGTATGAAGTATTGAGAAAGAAAAATACCTAAATCTTGTTAAGATTGTGCAGAGCACAAGTAACCGGTTAGACCCTTGTCTTCGAGAAAAGCAAGGACCTATAGTCAGTGAATTATGGAGAAATCCAATCAAAGAATGTTAAGCATCCTACAACCAAATCCAAAGACAAAACGTAGTAACAATGCATGATGGTGTAGAAATCAGTCAAGCCACGCACTTTTCGATAGTGTTCATTTCACAGAGAACTTATTCTACCCAAGATATTTTATTTTGTTATTTGTTTTATTATCATAAATCCAAACTTTCTTTACCTTTTGGGGTGTAACTTAGAACAATTATTTTCCAAATTTGCCGAGAAACTGGTCACATTGTAGTTTCAAATAAGATGATCTTGGAGAAGTCAAGTAGTCGAATCCTCAAATTCACACCCTATGGGAATGATAACTGGACTTACATCCAATTTTTACTATTTGAATTACCTATGCACTTGCAGTGTCATTGACTAAATCCATTATTAATTCCAGAACATAAAATCAGTTTTATTCATTTTCAAACAACTTTATTCAACTTTGACATAGATACTGGAGAATTGTAAGGCTTCTGTATAAGTGTTAATTTGGAGGGTTTAGCCTATATCTTCACGTGCATAAACATCTTTACAAAACGAGATATACAAACACATTTTCGTAGTTAAATTTTCAAGCTCACAAATAACATGTGTCTAAAAGAGATGATATGCATATGGCGGGTATATACAATTTATACGCCGCAACTTTCTCTCTATGACTCTTTCGCTTCTCGCTTCGCCTTCTTTTTCGCTTACTCAAACCGACGTGATAGATAAAACTACACGCTAAACATTTTCATGCTTAGTGGTTCTATACAATTCTATTCCAATTTTCCAATTTAACTTGACATGCATTTATCATAAAATCATGCCTTTTATATCAAACTATACTCATGCTTATTCATTTCGTGAGATGCTTTCACTCTTGCATACAAATCATCGATCATATATAAATATATGCATTTTCACATGCAATAAATCATACCACAATTCAATTCATGAGATTCAAACGTACACTCTTAAAGATGTGTTTAGTTTACAAATCCCATTTACACTCATCAAGTTCGTTATTTCACTTTGTCTATGCAATTCACATTCATGACGGATTCCGCTGCTCGGGGCCGAATCTAGTCTCTTATCTGGCGCGGTAATGTGCTTACACATTTCAAAAATTTCGGTCTCCCATCATGCCGGATGTCGATTGGTGCACCCCGACATGTGGTATTTAAATGCCACACGTCATCAAGACGGATGTCGATTGGTGCATCCCACCAAGTGGGACATTTCTTCAATGTCATACTCCATCATGATGAATGCCGATTGGTGCTTCCCGCCAAGTGGGTAATGGACAATTTCGGGGTGCCTTCATGACGGATGCCGATTGGGGCATCCCGTCAGGCTGTTCATTCGGTATATCGATTCAATTCAAGATGTCAAGAATCGACTCAATTGCTTACAATTCGACAATCTCTCATTTGCAATTAATCGTCAATCATTTCAATTATCACATTTTCAAATCCATATGCACTTTTGTAATATCATTTCAAAGATATACTCATTCCATATAATCATTTCAGATTTATTTGGTATACTACCAAAACACTTGAAATAAGAATAGAGTCAGTGAACAAACCGAACTCCGACTCTGGGCTTCTTCCCTTCGATCTTGCCCTAGGTTGGGATCTCACCCGACCCTAGTCAATAACAATCATGCCATTCTTAGTAGATAAACAAATTTTATACATTTTTATTGAATGTCGATTAAATTTCGTTAACAATCTTGGGTTAAGACACTAAGTCTGCTCGAAGACGAACTCGCCGAGGTACGATATGTTTTTCATTTAGTTTTATCCTTAATTGAACCCTCATTCATCATTTATTAGGGTCCTTAAACTATCGGTGCACGAATACGAGACTTTCGGAACAAAAATCCAAAAACTGCCCACTGTGAATAGTGACTTCGCCTAAGATAGCGTGGCTACGCCTTGCGAACCGTAGAGAGGGCCTTTCTCTCGCTTCACCCGCCGCGGCGAGGGTGAGCTAAGGCCCGTGATGCCCGGGGCTGGGTTTTTCCCTTTTTGTGATTTTTCACCAAAAATTCTCAAAACTCAAAATACATCATGGGATCACTCCCAATGACATCCAAATACCATCCTAAACCAACCATGAGCAAAACCCATGAATGGATCAGAGTTTTTCTAATCCAAATATCATTTAAAGAAATCTAGGGTTTGTATAATACCTTGAAATCACTTTGCACTTGAAGCCCAAGCTTCCTTCTTCCTTTCTTCTTCCTTCCTTCTTGCAAGATCTTGCATAAACATGGAGGGATTCACACCAATCTTCAACTCTTCTCCGAAACCCTAGCTCTTCTCTCTCTCTCTTGTCTCCAAAACGTTTTTGGCACTTGTGGGAGGTTTTTAAGACCAAATGTGGTCTAATACCACTTATCCATTATAAGGCAATGTTTGGCACCTTCATTTAATCCCATTTTCCATTTTTGGTCTTCATTTCACTTCCATTCATTATTTAATTCACTTTTGCATTTAAGCTTATTCTATTATTGACCCTTAGGTCCTTATTTTACAAATTTTCAAATTTGACCTTTTTTACTTGGGTTTATTTCCGAGTTCCATCAATTTTTCATTTTAGCATATAATACTTAATCATATGCTCACATTTTCATTTCACTTTTCATGATTTTAAATTTCTCCTTTAAAAAAAACCTAAGTTGATCTTAAATTTATAAATTCGAAATATATAATAAAATTATTATAAAAATTCTATGATATTTTTAGGGTGTTACAAAAATAAACATCCATAACAATAAAATAGCTTTTGGTATATATAGCCCTAACAGTTTGACATAGTATCGTAGCTTTGTAATCATTAATTTAAAGAATATAGTTATAATCATTCATTATTAAATGTACACTTACATGATGGACGTATCATTAAGTGATGGATGGAGTGAGAATGTATCTCCTATAAAGAACAAATTATTGGAATAACAAAAAGAACAAATTCGACTTTCACAAGTAAGTAAAAACAAAAATTATGTTTACATTGAAAGGATAAAAGAAAAAAACATCAATATAATCGAAGGACTTGAACTACTTACTTAAGTCTTTAGTATCGAAGAACAAAAGAACATTGTAGAATGTATCTACAATTTTTAGCGTGCAAGTCGCAAGGGAATGCTTAAAGGTAACTATGATTTTAATTGTTGAATCATTCTTTTGTATGTTCTTTTAAAATTAATGAAAATAAATTTATTCTTCCCAATTTTTTGTAAAACGAACTTATTCAAAACCACGAAAATGGATGTGTGGGAAGGGTTGAATAACAATTCAATTTGGGTGCTGCTATAATTATGTAATCGTATGTTTAGAATAATGCCTTACTCCATTCAATATTATCAATTTTTTAGTATCAAATAATTACAATCATTTTATACATATTTTTTAGGATAAAAAAGGAAATCCTCCTAGCATCACTAGAGATGAAGAAGTACATTTATGATAAAAATTGATGGTGCTTTTCATCGATACACTGGCTGGGAAGTCACTGGAGTCGCCAGTCGCTCCATCGGGCCTACCCGATATACAACCCGCACGTAAGCGTGGTCCCACGGAATGTTGGCCACCTCTCATGCCTCATTCCTCTTTCTTACGAAAAGGAGAAAGATCAATTGTTGATAGTTTTGTGATTGCGTACCTTTCTTCGGTGGAATTGCTCGATATTTATCATAGGTGATCACAATGACTTTCCTTGTTAGACGGCAATACGTCATCTTCCCAATTGGGTAGGGAATCTCCTCTTCCTTATCGCTAGCTGAATATTAGAGGATAATTAGGGAGCTGTGATCATGAGAGATCCTTCCTCCCTCAATGAGTGGAGAGCCGAAATCGTGGGGGATCCTTCTTCCCTTAATGAGTAGATATCGGATCATGGATGGAGTGCCTCCTCTTACTACAACCGGTGGATAGCCATCCCCGCCACCGTCCTACTCTACTAGGCTTAGTTTCAGCCCTGGGCTCGCGCCATAAGAGTAATCAGGACGACATCATGGGTCGAGTCCCCACGTGAGGCTCTTTTGCCAGCCCCACGAAGGATGCCAACTAGCTTTAAGGTTCGTTCCTTGGGCTTGCGTCCTGGGCCTATGCGCTAATTTTTTAGGCACTATTAGTTGCCCCCCAACCCTTAGCCAAAGTGAGCTTGGGCAAGGGCTGAATCGTTTTTTGGATCGAGCAGCGAATTCCACGTGGTCGAACAGGGTTTGTTGTTCTAGGCTTGTTGCCGTCAATCGCATCGCGATAATGATGGCTTTTCTTCGACTTTTGCATTCGTCCGTTTCAGCTAGCGTTTCTAGTGCTTTAGAAGTATATCATGACTGATTAGATCGTTTTCCCCTATTCTCCAAACTTCTCTCCCAATGGTCTCGTATTTCTTCTCTAGCCTTTGCTCAAAGTTGTACCTAGTTTTAGGGGTTTATTGGTCTCCCGACGTTCCCCTCTCTAGTTATGTACGTCTTTCTTCTTCCCTCTCTTTTTGTCCTTTATGGTTCGGGATTTCGTGGGTCCTTAAGGGTTGGTGCGTTTCTAATCTCGTTTTCGTTGTTTGCTTTCCCTCCTTATTCCTCGATCGAGTTTTCAGCGCATTTGCGATCATGGGAGTTATTGTTCGAACTTCGTGGTCATAGGGTCTCGTTTAGCCGGGATTCTACTTATATTCCCTTTTGATTTCCCTTTTCCCGTCTAACCATGCGCATTCCTCGGTCCTTCACCGTCCTCCCGTTTCACACATAAGCCGTAGTTCCGCGAGGAACCCGATTTAGGGCGTATTGTGAAGGCTCGCCAGTCTAACCATCGCAGATCGTCCTTTAGCTTGACTTCTTCGTCCAAAGAAAGGCAAGAGCAAGGTCATTGAGATCAGGTACCCTAGCGGTTCTAACTACTTGAGGGTCAGTCATAAATGCCAAAGTAAGGCCCTAGCTCTGACGAGCCCTTAAAGACTCGCCACTCGCTATAGCCCCCTTGGTGTTCATGTTTGTGCCCCGTGGGATGCCACTTCTGTACCGTCCAAATGCCAAGATGGTTTGCTTCGAGCGTGCCTTCGAGAACGCCTCCGCTTCCTCTCGCATCCTTTTATCAAAAGCTGCCTTACAAAGACTTTAACGCCCGTCTGGTCCCAATCTTTCTCCTAATTTCGGGGCGTTCGTCTAAGTCGGTGTAAAGAAGATCGTAGAGGGATTTTTGTACATTTCCAAGCGCACCAATGCCAAGCTGATCATCTCTGGATTCTCTCCGGCCCTACCACAAACACCGAAGGAATTATTTTTTCGCCTATGGTCGTGAATCGGGAGTATAACTCGTTGATCGAGAAGATACGCCAAGATTCGAACACTGATCGCCCCTCGAGAACCAAGTGAGCTGTCACAAGCACTGGGTTTAGCCTTCAAAGTCATGAGGTGTTTAACTGTTTGTCAGGCGCCCTTCAAAGATTCGCTTCCAAATCTCTCAAATACGCAGGAAGAGGTGAAGCAAAGTCAAGTTAAATGTGTACCGCGAACTTATTTCGAGCTTATTAGATCGGATATTCCCGGGTCGTCTGGTGCGAAATCTTCTCAACCTTCCGCTTTGAGGCCATCTCAATCTTCTGTCATGAAGCCTTCTTAGGAAGAGCTTCAAGCCGGAGTTGAGTTTTTAGCGAAGAAGAAAAGAAGTGCCAAGCGCAAGGTCCCGACTACCCTCGAGAGTAGCCCTGCGGCTCGAGGCAAGGTCCCGAAGTTGGGGGTGTCCTCCTCGCCATCGTCTATTTGGGAGGATGGGTCGTCGGGGCAATTCCGGGTGAGAGGTCACACGCCTCATCTTATGGTTGAGGTGTTGGGGAGGTGACAGTCCATCAGACACCCAGTCAACTAGCAGTCGTTTCCTCCATCAGATTAACCGATTAATGCCAAAAAGTTCTATTTTGAGTCCTATTTATTGTAGGTTTTGAGCACTTTTTGTGTACTAATCAACCGAATTAACCCGATGTGCACATTAAGGTCCCGGCTATTCTACCGATCGCGTTTTGTTGCTAATTTTGTAGTTTTTGCAAGTTATTTATGCCAAATTTGTTGAGTCTATCCAAGCACGAAGAATTCAAGTTGAATTCAGCATTGCAGATCAGAAATCATAAGGAAAGAAGAGCAGAAGAGGCAAGGAAAATGAAGAAATACAAAAAATTTTGGCACCCTGCGAAATTTTCGCAGGGTGTGAAAGTTGCTTCCCGCAATTTTTGGTTTTATCTCCGTTGACCCCCATTTGACTCCCCTTTTTGTGATTTTTCCAATTTTGTCCTTCATGTATTATGGGTATTGAGGGTATTTTTGTATTGTTGCTTATTTGAACACTATATAAGCTCAAACCAAATCTTGTAGAGATGATCTTGATTTTTGCTTAGCTGAATACACAGCTGCTGGGCGGGGAGTTTTCTCGCTTTTCTTTTTCTGATTCATTTTCTCTCCCTTTCTTCCACTTTCTCGGCTACCAAACACCCTTTGAGGATGAAAACTCAAGGGATGGTTGGCTAAACCCCCTCCATCCTTGAAGATGAGGGCTACTGGGCTAGGGTTTTGAGGTAAAAGGTTGGTTCTCTTATTTTTAACGCAAACAGTTATTATCATTTATGTTTTTATCTCTCATTCTAGGTTTAAATCTCTTAAATGTACATTGATTAACCTGTATTTGGCAAAAATTTTAGGGTTCAATGGATGCTTATTGCTAGATCCACTGAGATTCATTAGTTGTCTTCTATTAGTTACTGTAGGGTAGATTTAGGGGATATATTTTCATTGTCGAGGAGCATTAATGTCTAATAAATGCTATATTTCAAAAGGAAAATTATTAGGGTTTAGTTTTGATAGCCAAAAGAAGATCTGGTTCAGGAAATGACTATAGGTCATCCTCCCCAACGCGAGGAAAAGGACCCGAGAACCTCTCATTTACCCAAGGACCTCAACCCCAGTAGCCCGATGCTTCAAGGAGTTCTTTATCATATTTTTTAGTTCAGTTTATTTTCAGCTTGCAAACCATTCACCTCTACTGTTTCTACAACACCCCTAATCCAAAGTGAAATTCACCTTTTTGAACCAACTGCAAATCATTTACACGAAGAAAACTCATCCCCTGCAGAGTTCGAATTCCTAAGTCAAGTATAACAGAGTAGCTATGCTACTGGCAAGAGGAGGGAATTTAGGTTATAAATTTTGTTGATTCCGGCCTACCTACCTCTACACGGATTAAATGGCGTCGTTGTCGGGGATGGTGCCTAAGTGCAAGTGATGAATTGTTGAACTTGTGATCCACATCATAAGTGTTGGTGAATTTTCATCCCTTTTTGTCTTTATCATATTTCTAGCGCTTCATCAAGTAGGTTGCTTCAATTTTTATAATCGACAATACAATTTCTATTTTTATTTTTAAATAACATTAACCTTTTGGTAAACAGTTTTGTTTTTGTTCCCTCACGTAGTCTTGTGCTATTTTATAGGAGTTTATGTACCATTAGGATAGGAACACAACAGGCAGATTAGAAAGGAGCAGTGCTCCACAAGAACAGGGCTGTGAAGTGAGCATACACAGTGGTCAGATCTCCACCTGTGGAACAACAAAGCCAATAGGGGGTTCACAGAAATCCCAATGCATATAGATCAATGAGGGATCATATACATCCTCCAAGGGTGAGTGCACCCTCGTGCATTGTGCCTCCTGTAGAAGACATGATTGTCATACCCTACCTAGTGCCTTTGCTCCCAACCTTCCATGGAATGGAAAATGAAAATCCATATACACACATCCGGGAGTTTGAGGAGGTCTACAACACATTTAAGGAGGGTGCCACTGATATGGACCTAATGAGGTTAAAAGTCTTTCCACTGACTTTGAAGAACAAGGCAAAAATATGGCTAAACTCTTTGAGGCCGAGTTCCATTAGAAATTGGGCAGAATTGCAAGCTTAATTTTTGAAGAAATTCTTCAGCACACACAAAACCAACAGATTAAAGAGGCAAATTTACACCTTTGCAAATTCTCACGCATAATGAGAAATTCTATCAATGCCGGGAAAGGTAATTTCGAGACCATCATCAAGCCATGCCCTCACCATGGCTTTGATACATGGATGCTGGTCAACCACTTTTATGATGGAATGTCCCCTACTATGAAGCAGTTATTGGAGACCATGTGTGGAGGGGACTTCCTGAGCAAACATCCAGAAGAAGCCATGGACATCTTGAGTTATGTGGCTGAGACATCCAAGGCATAAGATGAACCCAACCCCAGGGAAGCAGGAACGGTGAGGCCTGCAGCCAATCAAAGGGGAGGCATGTACTCACTCCCGAAGGACATGGAGATGAAAGCCAAGTTGTCTACCTTGACTAGAAGGTTGGAAGAGCTGGAAGGGAGAAGAACACATGAGGTAGCTGGCAGAAAGAAAGGCACTGCATCTATCCAAATTGCCTTAACTACTAATCCACCGAGCACCAAGGAAGAGAGCACCGCCTTAACCCGTCTTTAGTAAGGAATATGATGGCTGAACACGCAGATGTTGTGGGCCAATACAAGCCGCCAACCAATGCCCAATACAACAACACATATAACCCTAATTGGAGAAACCATCCTAACCTCTCCCAGAAGCCAAATCCTTCAACATACGTTCCTCCTGCTGCACAGCAACAACAATAGTATGGGTCCTTAATTCAACCACAGCCACCACCATCCTCATCTCCAATTGAGCAAGCTATTCTAAATTTGAACAAGGTGGTAGGAAATTTTGTAGAGGAGCATAAGGCCATCAATGTGCAACTCGAATCGTAGAATCATAATGTGGAAAGCCCTTGAACAAAAAAAAATATACGATCCAAAATGATCTTAATCAGAAAATAGATAACCCGTACTCCATCACAAGGCTCACTAACCGCCAGCCAGTGTAGAACAAGGGAATTCCTTCCTGCATACAAACCCCAATCCTAGGGGAGTGCATGAATTGAGCTTTTCTATTGAACCTGCTCCTAGGATGGATGAAGTAAAGGCCATTATCACATTGAGAAGTGGTAAGCATGTTGATTAGCTAGTGCCTATACCTATTCAGGAGACTAAGGAAGAAAAGGAAGTGGAGCTAGAACATATAATTATAAAAGAAGATTCAATGAAGAAGAGCATGCCTCCTCCATTTCCTCAAGCATTAAAAGGTAAGAAAAAGGCCTCCAATTAGACTGAAATTTTAGAGGTGCTAAGGCAAGTGAAGGTCAATATCCCACTGCTAGACATGATTAAACATGTTCCAACTTATGCCAAATTTTTAAAGGACCTGTGCACAGTGAAGAGAGGATTGAATGTTGATAAGAAGGCCTTCTTGACAGAGCAAGTCAGTGCCATCATTCAAAGCAAGACCCCGGTGAAATACAAGGATCTAGGATCCCCTACCATTTTAGTGAACATCGGAGGAACCTATGCGGATGCACTACAAATTGGGGGTTAGTGTCAACTCGCTACCATATCGCAGGTGCTAGCCGGTTTAGGGAATCAAAGCCTACCACCATTACCTTATCTTTGGCTAATAGATCCGTGAAAATACCCAAAGGTATAGCTGGAAGATACTGGGTGAAGGTGGATAAATTTTACTATCCTAAGACTTCGTCAGTTCTGATACGTAGCCGGTGGCGTAAGGTACTTCAACTATGTAATTGCTATACTTAGGAGGCCATTTCGGGCCACATCGAATGCCATTATCAATCATCGAACGGGTCATGCACTCACACTGGAAACATGACATTGGAGCTCAACATCTTCCACCTAAGCAGCAAGTACAAAACAATGGAAAAGCAAGAGCTAGATGAAGTCTGCCTGATAAGCCCAGGTGCAGGAAAACCCAGTTCTCACAAACTGCAGGAGGAATTGATGAAGAACAATGAAGTGTTTAATGGAGAATCCAATGCCTCGCCATTCAGCAACTATTGATTCTAGCACCCACTCAAAAAGGCGGGAGTACAAAAACAAAGGAAATTATAAGCTCAATCACCGCAAACACCACAAAGAGACATGGAGGGTTCTCCCTCCTGATCCACCATGAACCTGAGGGGAAGAGTTCGAGTAGGAGTGGTTTCTACAGTAACTTAGAAGCCACTCCAATTTTTTGTTAGATTTTTATTTGCTTTACTTTAAGTTTAATTTGTAGCTTAAGATAGGCTCTTTTTGTAATTTTAGATTTGTTTTCTTTGTCATTTTTCTCATTTTCAATTGCACATTCTCATAATTTTTGGTATTTTGGTTTACAGGTGTTGTAGAAACCCTCTACACCCTCTACACCCTCTCCATCTCTTCCCTAATCCAAGCATGGTCAGGACCCGTGGAGGGCACGCTAGGTCTCAGCTCTTCCTTTCCACCCCACATCAAGCGTAGCTCTCCTCCCGTCGCAGAATCGTTGTCGCATTCATGCCCCCGCTCTCATTGCTCCCGCACCTCGCAGTGCATGATACACCTGCCTTGGCCTACACCATTCCGTCACCCTGTGCCATCCTGAGGACCCCACCTCCAAAGAGGGTCCGGACTTCGGGCCCGAGCGAGTCATCTAGTTCGAGGCCCCAAGAGCCCCATTCGCCACCTGTTTAGGGACCAAAGTGGATGACCCCACCGATCTCGTCCCTCGCTTTCATACCTTAACGCCCTTCTCCTTCATGGGCCCCGCACAGTAATCTGGGGACAGAGTACCCGGTGGAAGTGCACTGCGAGACATATTATGATTTTCCAGCTTTTGCATCCCGAGCTCAGAGATTCCATGAGGTTTGCGCGCAGCCGGTACTGAGCCTTTAGCGACCCCGTCTCTACTCCCGGTGGTCATCGAGTTCTACCATATCATGACATCCAGGAGAGTACCTCATCCCACTGTTATCCATTTCTCGATTGATGGCCACGAGGGGACACTTCAAGCCGCCGATATTACAACCGCATTCCATTTCCCTATTGTCCTGGCCAACTCGAAAAACTACAGGCTGTGGCCCCACCCCTTGCCTAGGGAGATGGTTCACATATTATCCAAAGATATGACAACAGGGTCTGTACTTTTCCGGAGACAGCTTCCCCCGAGTATGCTCCTTATCGACCATATATTGCGGTCCAACCTCTTCCCGCTCAAACATACCATACAAACAGGTGATGAGCTATTGCGGAGGTCGGCATCGCGATATCAAGGGTTTTTGCCCGCCCGTCAGCCATGACATCCCTGTTCCACTCGAGGACAAAAGTCCACCACAGAACCCGACTCAGCCGAATCACACCTCCCCCGAGGCTACTATGCCAAAGAGCATATGGGCTTGCCCCATCGAGCCCCGGGCCGAGTGCCGCCAACATTACGAGAGGCCATTCTATCGCTGGAAGGTGGCGCCTCACCGTGCCGTAAACTCCCACCTTAGGACATACCTCCCCGGGATAGCGGCAGCTGACCATCCTCAGAGGATACAAAGGAGCCATAGATTGCATCATCCGTAGCTCCAGCAGTCATTACTCCATTACCTACGTCGCCGGCATCCTCTGCACCTCCTAGGCTCTGCCTCTATAGCGTCATTGACTCCAAAGACATCAACGTTCACCAAGGCAAAGATAATTCCATATCCACTGGATTTTCATTTATTATGGATGCGCCCGCACCTTCTCACCACATGAGCATTCCTTTTGCGCCGTCACAACAACTTTAGTCGGTGAGGATGACACGCACAGAGGCTGTCGTCGCTAAGACCACCGCCTTGCTTGCACAAAACCATGCCATCCTCGTGCAGATTCAAAGTCACCTGGGCCTACCTCTTATCTCCCCAATAGTACCTGCCCAGGCCTCTTCAGATCATTCTCCAACAGCACCAGCATCAGCCACCCACCTAGCACCCCTTACAGCTTCATTAGACATGCTAGAAGTAGCAGCAGCAGATTCTCCTCCAGCTTCATCAACAACTCCTCGCCGCTTTCCATGTGTAGGATGACATACCACCAAATGTCACCATCAGGAGGTGAAGACTTTCTTTCTATAACTTTCCAACTGAGCCCCATTATGATGTAATTATAATATTTGGTTAGGGGAGAGTTAGCCAAGGAAGTGGCTTACATTTATGCTTTTAAGTTGCTATTTCTGTTAAGTTTTTTTTTTGTGAAGATCAACGACTTCATTGCTTAGTTTCGTTTGTGTAGTTGTTTGTTTTGGTTGTGAAGTTGTTAGTTTCTTTTTGTAAAGCCAAAAATATAGCCATGTATCTATTTATACATACCATACACTCTCCACAATTGGCGCTTCAAAATTACAATCCATTTTTTTTTGTGTTTTACCCGTCATAGCTTGAAAAAATTGAAACATTGTCCAATGTTGTTGATGTTAGATGGGTTCCATGCTTAATTAAGTGGATGATTAGTTAAATTCTTAGTGCTTTCAACCTTTTTCTTCCACCTCTAGCTAATCACACACTAAGCACATATGGTTTCAACATTATGCTGAATAACTGCCTAGCCTCCCAAATCTTGCAAAAATCCTGACCTAGTTTTGTTGACCACCCTTAATAGGTTAAGGGCCCCCATGAAAAGAAGGTCAAATGAGGCCCTCCAAGAGTGGTGCCATGAAAACAAAACAAAAAGAAAAAGAAAAGAAAAAGAAAAAGAAATTTAAAAACTCTTTGCCTTGAAACCTGTTACGGTCCGAGGGGTGGCATGCATGGAAAAGTCTTTAAAGCCTGCCTTAAGTCAATTGGTCAGAGCCACCGACCGCGCTCGTTACATGTGATAGGTGAGGTTCCAGCAAGTTGTAGGTGCCTGAGTCCTCGTCATTCGAAGTCCAGCAGAACTCAAGAGTTTGTGGTTGAAAATTCTATGACTTAATGCCCTAAGCCTTAATCGTCGAGAGTCATCAGATCCCCGTTTACATGGACTTTGGCGAGGTCGCATTCCTCAGCATTGCACCCTACACATGTTAATTGTAGTAAGATGGATCCCTGATCTATTTAGCCTGCTATGTACTAGGTTAGCAGATTCTCGCCTGGGATGGTGGGCTCACAGCTGATTAGTTAAAAACTAATCATATAAACAATTAAATTTTAGTGGAAATTCTAGGTTGATTCTCTAGAGAAGGAACTCCTCTTGATACCTGGACTTGTATGACATTCACAATCTCGTGATGGTTATTGGGTAGGGATTCGGTGATTCTCATTGAGGATTAGGCATTACTCATCCACTTACTTTTTGAAATACAATTTTTGAGAACATAATTTTTTTATTATTTTGTTGCTCTTTCTTTCTTTCTTTCTTTCATTGCTAAGGGACTAGCAACAAGCCTGTCAGTGGAGTGATTAAGGCTCAAAAGTGACTTGCTCCTATTTAATGTAGCTTTGAGCAATTTTTTTGCAGTAATTAATCTTTAACTAATTAACCCGATTGCACATTATGGGTCTCGCTTATTCTACTGACGCTTGTGCTAATTTTGTAGTTTTTGTAAGCTATTTATGCTGCAATTATTATACTTCCGACCGTTACTCCAAGAATTAGTCGAACTCAGCATTGTAGATCAGAAATCAGAAGGAAAGAAGAGCAGAAAAGGCAAGGAAAATGAAGAAATACAGAAAATTTTAGCACCTTATGTAAATTTTTCAGTGGTGCTAAAGTTTTATTCGTAATTTTGGTTTATGTCCCGCCACCCTCGTCACTTCCTTTTGTGATTTTCCATTTTTGCCCTTCATGGTATTATGTGGCTATGTGATTTTTGGGTATTTTTGCTTATTTATAATTATAAGTCAAACCAAATCTGTAGAGACATCTGACGCCGGCCGGTCATTACACCGCTGGCTGTGGAGTTTTCCACTTTTCTTTTCTACTTCATTTTCTCCCTTTCTCCACTTTCTAAGCAGTTTCAAACACCTTTTACAGCCAAAAAACTCATGATTTATTATTAAACCCCCCTCCATCCTTGAAGAGAGGGCTAATATCGAGCTAGGTTTGAGGTAAAATCGTTCTCTTGTTTTTAACGCAAGTAGCTTATTATCATTTATGTTTCTCATCTCTCATTCTATAGGTCAAATCTCTTAAATGTGTTCTTGATTAACTCAGATTAGTAAGCTTAGGTTCAATGGATGCTTATTGCTAGATCCACTGCATCTTCATTAGTTTCATTTCTATTAGTTACTGGTAGTGGTAGATTTATAGTGGGGATATATTTTCATCGTTTGTGATATTGAATGTTCATAAATGCATATTTAAAAGGAAAATTATTAGGTTCGGGGCTTTGATAGCCAAATGAAGACTGGGTTCGGGAAATTACTATAGGTCATCCTCCCCAACGCAAGGAAAAGGACCCGAGAACCTCTCTCCTTTACCCATGACCCAACCCCACAGCCCGATGTGTTTCCTGGGCCGAGTTCTTTTGACATTTTTTAGTTCGGGCCATTTTCACCAAGAACCATTCACACTCCAACGTTTCTACAACACCCCTAATCCAAAGTGAAAATCACCTTTTGAACCAATTTGTAAATCATTTTACACTTAAGAAAATCTCATCCCCTCGTGTTCGACCCTAGAGCTAATTATATCGTTAAAGATATGTTGGCGGCAATAATAAAGAGGAACTTAGTTATACCTTCTTTGGATTCCGCCTACCTACCGCCACACCGAATTATCAACTTATTCTTTTGATGTTTCGTAGTCTCATTCCCTAAATACCTTTCAACAATCCTCTATTTAACCCTTTCGTTAAGTGGATCCTCAATGTTATCCTAGATCTTTTAGTTATAGTCTGGGTGACAAACTTTAGTCGAGGGTAGTTATCTAATTGTATTGTGTCTACGATTTGAATTTGTCTAGACTTACCATTATGCATATTGTTTTGTGCACTACCAATAGCAGATTGACTATCGCAATGTATGCAAATTGGAGGCATAAGCTTTTGCCATCTCAAAATATCCTCGACAAATTAGCGTAACCATTCTATCTCTTCCCCATATTTGTCTAATGTTATAAACTTAAATTTCATTGTTATCTGGCAATAATCATTTGTTTTGAAAATTTCCATGAGACTGCTCCTCCCCCTCATGTAAACACATAACCACTATGGGATTTTGTGTTTTTAACATTTGATATCTAGTTTGCATCATTGTAAACTTCAAGTACAACATAATCACGAGTAAATCATAAGTACTTAAGTACTCTTATAATTCTTTTCCAGTAATTGGCTCTAGGATTACTCGTATAACTACTCAATTTACTAACTACATAGGCTATGTTTGGTCTTGTACAACTCGTTAAGTACATAAGACTTCCTATTACTCTAGAGTATTCTACTTGAGAAACACTCTCTCCTTTATTCTTAGACAAATGTAGAGTTACATCTATTGGTGTTTTGGCAATTCTAGAATTGTCTTTATCAAACTTTCAAAGAATATTATTAACATAATGTGATTGACTTAAAATGAGTCAATCTGATGTTCTTATGATTTTTATTCTCAATATAACATCAACAAGTCTCATGTTTTTCATGTCAAGCCTTAAATTCAACATATTCTTAATATAAAGGATCATCTTATCATTATTGCAGACAATAAGCATGTCACCTACATACAAACATACAATGACATATCTATGTTCTATATCTTTGACATAGACACACTTGTCACATTCATTGATTTTAAATCCATGTGACATCATAACGTTGTCAAATTTCTCATACCATTGTTTTGATGCTTGTTTTAATCCATACAAGGATTTCAGTATTTTACAGACTTTTTTTTTTATCCTAGAGTAGAAAACCCCTCAAGTTTCTCCATGTAGATTTCTTCATCTAAATCTTCATTAAGAAAGACTATTTTCACATTCATTTGATGTACTTCAAGGTTTCTCAAGGTAACAATTGCAAGCACCATTCTTATGGAATTTATTCCATCATAGGAGAATATGTATCAAAATAATCTAGCCCTTTAGTTTGTTTATAGCCTTTGATCACAAGTCTTGCTTTGTACTTGTTAATCGATCCATCTACTTTCCTTTTTCTCTTGAAAACCCCTTTGGAACTTAAAGGTTTACAACATGGTGGAAGATCCACTAGTTCTCAAGTATGGTTTTGTAATATGAAATCAATATGGCCTCTTTCCACATGACTCCCTCTGTAGAGTTTACTGTCTCTTTATAAGTTTGAGGTTCCCCTTCAAGCATATAAGTTAGAAAATCTATACCAAAAGATTTTTCTATCCTTGCTCTTTTACTACGTCTGAGTTCAATTTCACTATCCTTATTTTGACCTTGACTATTTTTATTAACAGTCTCCAACTTACGTTTTGACGAACCTAGCTTCTCCTTGGATGGAAATACATCTTCAAATAATGATACATTTCTTGATTCCATTATCGTGTTCTTGTGAATATATGAGATATTCAATTCATGAACAAGAAACCAATAAGCATTACTATTATGTGCATAACTAATAAAAATGCAATCAACGGTCTTAGGTCTTATCTTCACCTCTTTAGGTGGAGGAACTAGCACTTTAGCAAGACATCCCCATACTAGTAAGTATTTGTAGGATGACTTTCTTCCTATCCATAATTCATATGGAGTCTTTTCTGCTTTCTCTTTAGGGACCTTATTTAAAAGGTAATTAGTAGTTAAAACAGCTTCTCCCCACATGTTTTGTGGTAGATGAGAACTTATTAGCATTGCATTCATCATTTCTTTTAAAGTGCCATTCTTTTTCTTCTCGCCTATTAAGACAGATTGAGTGTGAATAAGGTGTTATGGCTTCCATGTATGATCCCATTATGAGCGCAGTAAAGTCAAAGTGTCGATGATTCATATTTTACCACCGTGATCAATTCTCGAAAAGCACTTTAATTTTTCATATTTCATTTTTCACCCTCTAATTTTATAAAGAACAAATTACTATATTGCCTCACCCTTACTTTTGAGTAGGTGCATATATACTTGGTGCTATCATCAACCAAGGTAATAAAATATTTATTACCACATTTTGTTTATACAAATTTCAAATACCATATATCACTATGGATTAAGTCAAGAGGTTCAATGTGTCTTTCAATGCTTTGAAATGATGATCTAATTAGTTTTCCTCAACACAAGTCTCACACTTATGCTTGAATCAATTTAAAATGTCGGTATATGATCTAAGTTAATTAATCTTCATAATGTATCATAATTAACATGTCCTAATCTACCATGCCATAGATTAGACAACTCAAGCATGTAAGCAGAAGAACCCGTTTTATTCATATTTGACTTGATAACAGTCATTACATTGAGTTTCCACATTTCATTGCCCATATACCCTTTCCTGACATACACTCCACTCGTGGACAAAACAAACTTATTTGACTCAAACACTAGCTGAAATCTATGACTGTTTAACAATGAACCAGAAACTAAGCTCTTGCGGTTTTCGAGTACATATAAGACATTTGTCATAGTCACTTCCTTCCCATAAGTCATCTTAAAGACCACTTTTCCTTGGCCCTTAATTTTAGAGGTAGCCAAGTTCCCCATGAACACCTTTTCCCTAGTCTCAATTGGGTCATAGGTGGAGAATATCTTCTTGTCCCAGCATACATGGCGGGTAGCCCCAATATCAATCCACCATCCCTTGGGATTTGATTCCACTAGGTTCACCTCAAAGGTTACTATAGTAAGGTCAGTGTTAGACTTATCCTTAGTGATGTCATTGATCACATTAGCCTCCTTAGGCTTGTTCCTTTTTGGCAATATGCAATCCGTTGACTTGTGACCTTGGTTCCCACAATTTAAGCATTTTCCTTTAAACTCTAGTTTCTTTGAGATTCCTCATTTGGGTCCCATCTTAGTGTCTTTCCCTTTGTTATTAGGTTTCTTGAACTTGAAACTTTGACCATGTTCCACAAAGTTAGCCTTGACCTCGCTCGAATTGTATGTCACTTTCTTTCCGATCCTCTATTGTCTTCTTCAATGTGGAGTCTGACAATGAGATCTTTGATTCTCATTTCCTTTCGTTTATGTTTGAGGTAATTTTTGAAATCTTTTCATAGGACACTCTTCAACAATAGGCTACACTTGAAAAGTTTCGCCTGGAGACCTGGAATCCAATCACTATCCTCAGATCATGAATCGCCCACAACGAATTTCTTAGCCTCAACATCCTTTGGCTTAGATTTTTCGCCAGAGATCTTTGTGAGTTCCTTATTGTTTTCTTACCAAAGTGAGATTTGTACGAGAATCATAATCCATTAATGGATTTATTTTTAAGACATAATAATGTTTCAAATGACGATATAATTTATGACTCAGACATCATCCTTGTCTCTTCTTTGATGTTTCAAGATTGATTTTCTTCCGTCATTAATCTCGCAAGACTGTGAGTATTGAATAAACAATACTTTATCGTCAGTTCGCTAAAAGCCAGCTCACTAACTTCGCGCTTCTTCTCATATTATAGCATGTAAGAAGTAACACCAGGCCAAATATGGTAATGTGGCTTCTCGGCCTCCTTTTGGGCAGATTTGAAAGCAACAACTGCCAGCCAGCAGGAGTTCACGCTACTTCTTGCAGCAAACACGTGAAAGGGCGGTCAAACCGCTTTCAAAAACTAAAAACATCTTTCTACGTATCATTCCTGCGAAAGCACCGGCAGGCATGGTAAAATCAAATCAGGATCGCCCTGTGACAGAACGGGCCAATTCTCTAGAAAATGGAGGGGATTTAAACGGCTCCGCTTTAAGATTTAAACTTCTTACGTAACTCTCTCAGTATTAATATTCACTTCCGCAATATTTTCTTGACACAACTTATAATGAAATTCTTCCAACACATGAACACAATCATTGGTTCTAGTCTAGTGGTTCAAGTCTTGTTTTGAAAATCCATGGTCATGGTTCAAAACCTTTCCTTAAAGTTTTACAAGAAGGAAATCTATGTTTTTAAACAAACCAATAAACCAAGTCGTTTGTTTGGTGTATTTCTCCAATTATTTCCTCAACGGAAATAACATATAAAACAATTTTGTTTTTAACGCCATAGGTATTTTTTCCCCCAAAAGGTAAAAAAAAAAGTTCATTTACAAGGTTTTTTTTTTTACTCTCTTTCCCGCCGATTAAAAAAAAAACCCATAAATAAAGAGAAAAACCTTTTTCTCTTTGGCAAAAACCCTTTTTTCCAAGAGATATAAACTCTTGATTTTCCGTGTCAAAAAACGAAAATTCTATTCTTTCTTCTGCCACATAAAACTGGTTTTCAGTGATTTAAGCCTTCTTTTTTTTTTTTTTCTTCCAAAAGAGAACTTTTTTTTCTCTTGCAAACTGACGTGAAAATTTTGTTCCTGGGAAACACAAAAAAGAAAAAAGAAAAAAGAAAACCCATAATAGATTTTTTTTCCTTCCATCGAAACTAAAGGTCTTTTTTTTTAAACAGAAAAGAAGACCTCCTTTTTTTCCTTTCGGATAAAGCAAAATATATATATATATATATATATATATATAAAACACAAGGTAACCCACTTTCTCTTCTAGGAAAAAAAAAAACAAACAAAGAGATTTTTTTTCTTTCCATCCTTCCGATCACACACCAGAGCTTTGGTTGATATTAAACAATGTGAATTCTGCAATAAATAACATGAATAAATGTCAGAAAAAGAGATTTAAATAAACTTGTTCAGAAAGAGATAGTCTTATATGAGCCTATAATCTTCTTAAACAGATTTCATCTTTTTCATATGAGCAAGCCCAGATTCAAAGGCTGTCAATTATTCATAAAAGGACTATGAACCACCTTAACAAAATATATATATGTTTGCTTTATCACAAAGAAGGGATAATGCATGAAAAATAAAAAACATGAACTGGTTCAGTAATCAAGATTTTAAGATATTCTAATGAGCACTCAATTTTGAGTCATATCAAAAAAGGTCATCCTACAACTGCGAAATGACACTTCAATACAAAACAGGCTGTTCACAAATGTCATCCACGTTATGCGACATATTCTGGATAACTCTCAAGAGGAGAATTGAGAGATTCGCATTTAATGGCATGACTACTTCATTCTTCCAATCAATATATTTGATCCCAGATTAACAAAGCTAACTTATGATTTTTAAAGAAAACATCAATATTAAAAACGACACCCCATTTTTGCATACGACAAAAGTGAAAACACTGCTCGCCATTGCAAACCATCATTCATGATCAAACCTTAAGATTCACATCTCATTTTTGAAGAATCCTACCTGAGCTACTTCCTGAACCCTTTATTTATACAGACACTCAAAGCCAAGTTTATTCTTAGGATTGGAGTCCAGCTAATGAAACTCTTGATCTAAAAAATTTAAATTCGTAAACCCAATGTTGTTTGAATTTCATTTACCATTTTCCAACGTTATAAGGCAAGTAACCAAATAAAACTGTCTTCTTTGTTCTGCATCCACAGATCAAGATAATTCCAACCCACACCAACAAATTGGGCCACTCAAAATATATTTAAATATTAAATCACTATTTTAGCTGAAGTTTAATTTTTAAAAATTCAATTCAACCACACTCTCTATTTCCGCCAACCTCAATTTCACTAACTCAACATAATCAAAAGTAAAGATGATATATATATGATATGATATTATATATGTTGAGTATATATGAACTGTAGAAATTAAATGGTCTCAATCAACATCATAATTTATTTTGTTTAACTATAATATGATAATAATTTATATTTTATCCATATAATTTTCAGCAGCTCGACCAAATTAAAGCCGATCAGTTATAATTAAATGAGTTCGCTATGATGCCTAACTAGTTTTTTTAAATGTTGATTACCTTTAAATATGCTAATGATTTCTCAAAACATTGTCTCTTAAGTTTTTTTTTCTTTTTCTTTTTCTTTTTTTAATATTTTTAATTTCACTTGGATGTTTTTATTTAGAACGTAAAATGGTTGTATAATTAAGGTTTAATGCAATTTTTATTTCAAATATTTTTAATAAAAGTATTTTTAAAATATTTTTAAGGTAATCACTTTCCATTTAAACAAACATCTAGTTGTTTTTTTAAGTTAGTATTATTTTTAAGTATGAATTAGGTTCCCATAGTTCGAAGGGGCAAATAATTCCAAAAAGAAAAAACTTAGAATACAAAAAATAAAGAAAAATAAAAATAAATTTAAAGTGAAAAATTATATATACATATAACTTTTTCTATAAAAAATAGCTAAATTTAAAATATATAAATCTTCCTAGTAACTTTAATTATATTTGATCAGTTTTTGACCTTTTTCAACATTAAACCAAATATAGTAAAATCATTTTCCTTTATATTGCTTCCTTTTCCTGAAATTCTTTGAGAATTAAACATAACTTTAAAAATATCTGTTTAATGATATTTGTAAAAAATATTTTGATAGTAAAAATGTTTATAAATAAAAATTGATTAGCTTTGAAAGAAACTCAACACTTTAAAAAAAAAAAAAAATCTAAAACCTCAGAATTATCATTTTTTAAAAAGAAGTATTTGGCTAAAAAACCTCAAATAATCTATTTTTATTATTTTTCTTGAAAAATAACCTATCCCGACCAAAAATGATATTTTTTATTTTATGTATTTACATATTTTTTTTTTAAATAAAAGGGACATGTATCTCTTAAAATAAGTGATTATTTTTACAAGTAAACATTAGTGTTATTTTTATCAAAATAAGGGGAAGATTTGACGTAGGATTAAAAAGTTATTTTAATCGAACCACCTCTTAAAAAGTATTGGTATTTTTTATTATTAAATATTTATTTTTTATGAGATATGATATAAAGAAAAGTTATTTACTATGAACAGAAAAGATAGAGATGGATAAAAATTAAAATAATGAGGCATAGTGAAATGGAGGAGGTGACAGAGGAGGGTGACGGCGGGTGGTTGAAGCAAATAACAAAGACGTGGGCAGGCAGGGAGGCAGACGCGAAGCTTCTAAGCCAATCCAGATTCCAATCCAATCAAACTCCTTCAGTTGACCAAACCTCTGTTATCTTCTTGTATTAATAAACACTTTCGCTTCCTCTTCGCCGCCTCACCCTTTATTTGACTTTGACTTTGATCATTTAAACCCACACGGGCGGCCCCCAACCCCACGCCACTTTGACATAACATTTGAGTCATCTCCCGAATTTCCAATTTTAATTCGGAGTTTTGAATTAAAATACTATTTTTCAAAAATAAAATTATAAAAATAGTTGTATTTAAAATTATTGTCCAATCTAAATGTCACAGTCTTGAAAAATGGCTTATCATTTTTAAATAATTAAACACTTATTCGAATACGCTTATCATTTTAAAATTAAAAACGCTGTTGTTTAATAATCCCACTTTATCATTTAAAAAAAAAATTAAAATGCTAAATTTATATGAAATTATAAATATTTATTTTGAAGATTACGATTTTATATCTAAAATTATAACTTTCCCAAATCTATATGGTTTTTCATATAAATAATCTTTTTAGTTTAAATAATTTATCTAAAAAAATCCACTTTTTACACGTTGTTGGAATCAATTAAAATCAAATACAAATTATGAAATGCACATATTTCACTTATTCATCTATTGATACTATTTTTGTGTTTGGGAAGATTTATTGTAATAGCAATAATAATAATAATAATAATAATGGGGTAAATTAAAAGTGGATGTGAATTTTTTAAAATATGAAATTATTATCACTTTAATTTTATTATTATTATTATATTTAAAATATTTAAATAAAAATTATTTAAAATTATTATTATTATTATTTACATCAACTATTTAAAAATTATTGAAACGAGAATAATAACGGTCGATACATTTGATAAACTAATTCTGCTTCAACAGATCGATAAACTAATATTTAAAATATATATATTTCTACTATTTGATTATTAAAAATAATATTATTTATCAGAACAAATACCAAGACAACGTTATTTGTTAATTGATATATATTTGTAAATTTTTTAATTTTTCACAACAAGCACAAAGAAAGGTGAATTTTAAATCCCAAATAAACCTACAAGTTCTATTTCTAAAATATTTGCAAGTTTCATTTTATTTTCACAAGTTGTATCTAGTTGTTTATTATCATTTTAAAAATATAATCATGTAACGTTTCAACGGATTTTGCATGGAAGCTCGACATGACTCCGCAGCCACAAGACTAAGCACAGCACATATAAGTAAATCATCACTCCGCATGCATCCAAATTATAACAAATTCAATAAACAAGAAACTCTGATTTCATATATAAAACAAATCATATAAATATATAAAAAATTGTATACCAATATCAATATATACAAATATCAACACATATCAATGAGTCCCACAAGATGGAGTCTTTATATTTCTCCTTAGACATCGCAGAATACATAACAGCTTCAATGATTCATGTGGTCCCATGCAATCTCAAATGGAGCCGACGGAGCCGAGAGCTGACGTGGATTTGGGAGATTTCGACGCGCACGCGGAGCACGAGATCGCCAGGTGTGGAAGTGCAACTTTTGATACAAGGTCAATCATGGTCTCATCGGTCTCACCTGATGGAGGTACGTAAGGGATGGTGCGTTGAGATGATAAGTGATATCTACCGCCTGCCATGGAAGCCGGCTCGCGACAATCAAGACGATAAATATGTGGTCTATAAAGGGGAGATGCTAAGACACGGTGGAATGATATATGGAGCGAAGTCTCAATCGATGTAAGTTTGCGTGACATTAGCGCGACAGAAGTCCAGCGTATAAAGCATCTGCACAGGCATGGGGCTTACCCGCATTCGGTGCAACATGGGAGTGGGTGATAATGGTGTGGCACGGCCGCTCATACCACGATCTCCCTCACCATCTCGACCATAACCTCACCAACCATCTCGACTACGACCTCGCCCACCATCACGGTCATGACCTCGCCGATCAACTCTCCCTTTCCCTCTACCTCAAATGGGCTGCATACGAACTGGAGTGGATGACACCGGAGGTCTAATGGATGGTCCATGTGAAGTAGATGGCTCCTAATTGTGTCCAACGATGAGATGCTCCTCTCCGATCTGGTGTAACACTGATCTAGCAATTTGATGTAAGCTTACACAATCAATCTGCAGCTCCAATGATCTTAGCAACCAACCAAACAATTATAAATACATAATCTATTGATTCAATTAAAAACTTAATCATAAGACTCTAACTTACCAAATTCACATGAAAAACGCCCAGAGTGGCGCAGCAGCCTCAGCAGTCATCCCGCGGAATGCAGTTCATAAAAATAACAGCGGTAGCCACCACTTCAACCATCAGAGCATGGATCGAAGTCCTGAGCACACCACTGCGCGGGTGCATGATCTCGTCTCTGCTCATCGTGATCCTATAAGGCTAATGAGGTGAGCATGATATGTCGCCAATCTCTCTAAAGTCGCCCATGTCCATCCACTCTACGAGTTGTTGCTCATAAGAGCAAGATGGCTGGTATCCCTAGTGTAGCCTCAAACCGACGCGAGATCCGCCTCGACGATGCCACTCAACGCCTGGCGATATAAGCTGGTGACATCGTCTGCCAAATCTCTTGCATCATAAGCAGACATCTGCGAAATGGGTCAACCAACTCTCCGACGCATAGGATCGCCATAAGACCTGGCTATTTACATTTGACGCCAATATAATGATGCAGAATAAGAGTGAAATTACTATAGAACCATCTACTTACATATACCATTACCCGATCGTTACATTCCGATCTAACACTCGTAGATAGTGAGGAGTACATCGATGGTTATGCTGCAACCCGTGTCAAAGGTACTCACTAGAGTCGGCAATCTCGGGGCCGCTTTATCTGCCAAGATTCGGCCGATTACCCAGGATTATACAGCATGGGCTTGCCTGATCTGCCTGCCTCGATTTAAACCGGCCGCCATTCACGCCCAAATTTCGACTTCTATATCAAAGCCATTAATCCAAGCCAAACAAATTTATGTGAAAAAAAAATTAAATTATTTTATTCAATAAATTACTTTCTTCTTCTATTATTTGTTTCAAATAAGTGTACTATGATTTCTCTTACAAATAATGTTGTATGCTCAATGTTCAGATTATACTTGTCAAAAGCTCCTTCGGCTTTCTACTCACCAAACACCTAATTCAAGATTCGTTTTGAAAAACAAACCAATTCCATAACAAGCATTTTACTTATGAAATTCCTATATAGTTATACTATTTTGATATCTGTTGGCAAATTTCAATATAACATACTATTTCACTATTATTTATTATTATAATGTAAAGATTTTTTTTTTTTTTTTTCATTCATACAACCGTTACCCATACACGCTTCAATCCTTTATAAAGATTCTTTTAACTTCAATACCTCTAAGAATAGTATATACTATTTTCGTTAATTAAAATGATATTTCACGATATTCTTTTACTAATTTTACGGGTTTTTTTATTTAATTTGTCAACTCCGTCGAAAAACCGCTAACCTCGATTCTTGCATCATGGTCTAAGTGGTCAATTTGGCCTGGATAAATTTAGGTCGGTTTTTCAGCCATAAATTAGAGCCCAACCCCATTTATCGGTCACCTGCCAGCCCACGCCCGACTCAAATCAAGCAAATTTACTTCCACCCACCCCAATGGAAGAGCTGGCTCTAGCTCAACCGTAGGCTCAACCAGTAGTCCATCGTGGACAACTTTAGCTACGTCTCCATCGACAACATTGGCGTCGTCATCATGTAAGGCATGAGCAACTAGAGGTGTTGGATGTTGCTATTGCCCAAAACGGTCACCCCACGGTCTCCTCCCAAGACCATACGAATACAAATAAACAAAAGTAAGCAAACGAATGATATGTTGTGTATATGAATGTGTATGTAATAAAATAGCTATGGATACTTGTACAAAGATAATACAATCCGCTTAATACCGTTTCACGATCCAAGTTAGCTCAACATAATTTCAAGGCAGTAACTGGGAAGTTAGGCAACGCATCACCCCAACTATAAGCAGCAGTATACATCAAATCTCGTAGCAGTGGGAGAAAGCACAGATGGACATGCACTCCCTTCTTATCCGCAAACAAGAAGGATCCCATCAGCACTAAGATGAAACCACATGCACTCCGCCTGGGCGACCCCATTCTGCGGTCGGCGTCAGGATTTACTCGGTCACATAACCAATTGTATAGAGAAGACAGATCATCCTGAGAATCACGCAAGTAGGTGACACTGAAGCAGCCCCACACAATCCCCCCCTCACTGAAGATCAACACATGGGCCCTGCATCGCCGGGTTCGGATACGGAAAGCCCAAGGATGATAGCAACATCCTGTAACGTGATCTTCATCTCTCCGATGGGTACATGAAACGTGTGTGTCTCAAGCCGCCATCTCTCAACGAGACAAGTGATGAGTGGCCAATTGATCATGATGTGGCCCATACCTGCAGGAAACACCATGTAATCCCGCCGAGGATCACTTTCATGGACAACACGATCCATCCTCCATATACCGATGAAGGCTGGTCCACTACATGCAGGGTGGAGTACCTGAACTACAATCGAAGAAATCACTTTATAATTAATTATATATAAATTACACCAACAATATGTAATAGAAGTTGATATTTAATAAATACATACCTACTCGTATCTTACTTGGAAAATACACCACACCATCCCATCACCAAGACAATGGATTCAAGAATCCCAGATCATGAAGCATTTTGAACGCCATATCTATAACAGATAACACAAAGACAGTATAATTATTAACAAAAAACATTGAGATACATAGTCATGAATGCAATTACTAATTTATAAGGCAATGAACAAAAAAAACCACGTACAAGAATAATGTCTATTTTACTTAAATAAGGTAGACAAGTCTTTTATAATCCAAGAAATAAACATTCATACATAAGTCTTATAAAGAAACTACAAACATGGCAAACAAATTTCCTTACAAAAAAAAAAAAAAAATTGAGTTACTTCACATCTTTCACTAAACTTGATTTCTATTCTGCTAAGAGCTGATGCGGACCCAGCCACAGGCCAACCCACATGTGATAGTAGTTTTCCCTTCCTTAACGTCCATTTCACTATGAAAACAGGTTGATTTAGGACGCCCACGCTCTAGTGCTTCATTGACTCGTGAGGTACACCACAGAAAGGACCATCATAAAGAGGCCATTCTTCTTCGCAAATATGGATGAAACAAGTTTTTGCCTAAGTATTACAGCACGACCGCTGCAGTGTAGTAGCCTTGAACAAATAATCAAAAATCAACACATCGATGCTGACATGCTGCTATGATATGGCTACATGGAAATCCATGTATAAGTGTCTTACCACGTGTGCATTTCTGGTCATGTGAATTGAGGCGCTGTGTTCGACCACTCCTTGACTTGACATGAAATTGTCCCTGGATGTGATCGTAAAGAACAATTTCCATTGATCTAGCCTTAACCACATGGGCCTTAATATAAGCATCAACATAAGGAGTGTACTACTCATCAAATGCCAATCCGTTAGCACCTTGTTCCCTTCTTGAAGAAAGTAATCCATAAGGCGGTGTCAACCTAACTAATGTAGTGATTGGTAAGCTCGAGTCTTTTAAGAACATTACAACATTTCTGACATGTTGGTAGTCATTATCCCATATATTCAACCCATCATGTGTGAAAGTGTCCATATCTCAGGATCGCCTCAACCATCATTTGCTGCCCCAATTAATTTCAAACTTATAGCCATATGCCTATTGAATTTGCGTTGTTTAGTCGCTAAAGCCGCTCTACATACCAAATTCTTCAAGAGTTTATCTTTGAAGCGGGTCATAAAATTGCTTGCAAGATGACACATGCAAATCTATGATAGGCAAATGATGCAGCCCAACCAAGATGAGGATCACTCATTGCTGCCATAATACCTGGATGTCTATTAGATACAACACATATTCCTGTCCATTGAGTTACTCTATTTCTAATCCATGCCAAGAACCATCCCTAACTATCAATATTCTCACCTTCTGTAATAGCAAATGCCAATGGAAACAATTGATTATTTCCATCACACCCCATAGAAATCATTAACTTGCCTTTATACTTCACATAAAAATGTGTACCGTCAATACTCAATACGTGATGACAATGTTCGAACCCTTCAATAGATGGCTTGAATGACCAGAACACACGTTGAAATATCTCAGTGTTTGACATATTACTATCAAATGTTTTCCAAATTACAATACATCTAGGATTTGCTTGCTCTAAGGCCAAGAACAAACGTGACAGCTCTGTATATGATTGATAAAAGTCACCAAATAAGTGTCTAAGAGCTTTATGCTTTCCATCCAACGCCTTTTTGTATGAAATTTGCAACCCGATTTCTCATCACGCGCTTGAATACGCGATTACGACGAAGTAGATTGTGCCTTAATAATTGCATGATAGGTAACAACCAAGTTTGAGTCCAATTGATGGTCACGATTCAAACGAGGATTGACACAGGTATGCGGCCCTTTATACTTGTGGATAACAAATAAACAAGTATCTTTCACAAGCATGGCATTAAGCTTCCATGGACATTGACATTCCTCGGCCTTCTTACATCTTAAAACTAGTAATTTTTTTGAGGATGCAACAACCACAAACTCTTGGTGTACTTTAATTGAGTAAATCTTTGCAGCCTCTTGCAAAGCAGATTTGGAATTAAGAACTTGGCCAACTATAAATTCTCCACTTGAGTATCTAGTAGTATGCTTCACCCATGGAGTCCAATCACTTGAAATAGCATTACCAAAGTTTTCAACATGTTTGAATTGAGGTGATGGTGGTAAGTGATCTTGACGGGGATGACTCATGACTCTCCAACATCACGGGTTATTTGATATATCTGAGATCTGGCATGCGCAGAGACATATATCCCTTGCTCATTCTCCAAAACTTGGTTGAAAGTATGGAAGTGTGATACATGTCCATTAGCTTGAACATCTAAATCTCCATTAGATTCATCATCAACATCTTCATCAAATTCATCATTTGCTTCTTCATCTTCACATTTTTCATCATCTCCATATACTCCACATCTATCGACATCAGGATAGATGGCTCACTAGGCCCCTTGGCGCTAGTGAATTCTATGACATTATCATTTCTCAAACCCGATAAATCTATGCCTTAGGCACCGCAGTTGATTCACTTGTTGCTTGACTCGAACGACCTCAACATACAATTCAATTTCCTCCATGCCAGTTGTGTTAACCAAGTTCAACATTCGGTACACACTACTGTCATCCCATATTGGAAAAGGTTGGAACTTATTTCCACTTTTTAGGGGATACTTACAATTAAGAACTAATTTGAACCTTTATTTATCAATGGTTGTTCTTAAGTATATCATATCTTATTTGTTCAAACGTCTACGATCAACGGAAATACATCGAAACCTGATGACAACTTTGTTCCCGATATATTTGACATATGTTTTAGTCCTTAGTATATTTCCATTATAATAACATATCATGGGAATAGTGGAAACATAAATAATTGACTTATACAAAATGGTCCCAATAAGTTAAATAATATGAGAGGTCATTATCCTTGTCATTTAAACTACATTCATGGATGCTAAAATCAATATTGGAGGGCATACAATAGAGAGACAAACACAGTAACAATTGATTAATTGATTGAATAACTTGGTAGGGCCTTGTAAAATGGTCACATGGCCATTGAAATATTATATATACTTGGAGATTGGGCCAGTCGTGTGAGTTTGTGGTAAAGGTAAAAAACATACAACCTGTTAGTTGACATGTTTGCTCAACCCTTTATAGATTTTTGGTAATCAGGTTGATCAAATTAATTAGGAAAAATTAGGTATGTGTTAATAGTTTTTTAAACTGTGTTTTCTTTCGGAAAAAAACAAGGAGAGAAGGGAAAACCCGAATACCAATATGTTTGGTTACAATTTTTGAAAAGTATTTTAGTTATCAAAAAATAAGGAGAACAAGAAAAATAGGACAACGCTTTAATTTGATTCCCTCTTTTGTTTGTTTTTAAAAACACATAGAACACAAAACACTAAATTCAAATTACAAGAACAGTTTTTTGAAAAAACATAAATGATGTTTTTTGTGTTTTCAAAAAACACAAAATTATTTTTTTGAATTTAAAAGTAAGCAAACTAAAGTTTAATGTTTTTATTCCATGATATAATTATACATATAAAGTCTTGTCTTAAAAGTAAATGTATAAATCTTGCATTCTTTTTTTATTAATTTTTTTTTTCATCTATTCACTTTTTATTATATTGTTGTATTACTATCTACTAATAGGACTCGGTCTCTCCTACATCTATCCTTTTTACTATTTGAATTAGGCTTTAAGGGCATTTTATTATTTTTAAAATTTATAATATAATAGTTAATAATAACACTTATTAGAAAACACCACAATTATGTTCTATGTGTTTGCAAATAATTGTTCTCACAAATAGTTCTAAAAAGCAACTACCAAACAAGGCCTTAGCTTCCATATGTTTGTTTATTTGTTTATCTTTTTCACTACAATTTCATTGTTTTAAATTCCGGTATTAATAAGTTGATGAGAGCCATAAAGTATTGATATTTGCATTCTTTGATCCTTGTATTTAGATGCTTTCATCACCAATCTTAGCATGTTTTGAGGGTATTTTGTTTGTTTTATTGCAGGCATCTTTAGATGAGCAGAAAGGCCAAAAGTAAGAAATCAAAGAATTTCTTTGGAATAGATTTGCCATCGAGCGATACAAACTAAGGCTATTGCTGCAATTAAGAGCAATCCTTCTCTTAGTGGTAGCCCACTACAACGTGTAGAGATTCTTGTTTGAGGAATTTTGAGTTCCTTGCTATTCTTGGAAATTTTCAAAAGTTAAACAACTTGTATCTTGACTCGTAGGCACGTATGTAGCCTTAGTCAGACGATGTGTTTGTCTTGAACAACACTATGTTCTAGAGTAATTTCTAGGGTTTTGTCGTAGCCTTGCTACGCCCACATATGGATTAATTATTATATAGTTTTATTCATTATTTATATGATTTCTTCTCTTCCTTTATTCCCGTGATTTCATCATATGATAGTGTTTGGCCAACATTGACGTGTTTTTGCTGGGAGTATGAGATCGAGAGATGATGACTTATTGGGATATGAATAGAGCAACACTTGGTCAATCGGCGAATAGAGATATCTCGGTTCTAGGTGTGGCAATTTGGGTTTAAACATTTAGGTGTTTCGGAGTTCAAGGTTGAAGCAGAGATGCAATACACCCTACTGGCGAGATATGCCAATATATCTCGAGAGGGAATATTTGGTACGCACAATCAACTCGTTAGCGGGAATTAATTAATATATTTCATGAATAATCTATCTAGGTTAAAATCCATCGGGTATGTTAGGTGAAGGCAAAACCCTAGTTTCTTCACATTGATTTAGCGGACAATTTAGGAGTAGTTTTTCTCTACATTAATTAGAATTCACTAGAATTTTAGATCCATATAGTATTTAAAGCGTAAAGTCAGTACTCATCGCACTTCTCCTTGTGGGATGACACTTGACTAGCCTCTATACTACGTAAACTCTATGCATATACTTGCACGTACGGGCCTACATTTTTACATTTATTTACACCAATTTTACACACCTACCCCGAGCTTGTCATAAGTATTCCTTGCTTGCTTTCAACATTTCAAACGCATCAGAATATTCTATCAACTTTTATTTATCTTTTCCCTATTGACATTGAAAGATGAATCATGATTTTCCCACATAAGTCGTGTAAACTTTGACCCCCTAATTTTAATCGCAAATCTACGCCATTGTGGGTCATTTTCTTTAGCAAAACTCATCAAACTTTGACTTCAATCAAAGCCAAAATACTTGAATACCTAAAACATTTTCCCTTTCATTCGATCAACTTTTTCTCGCTTGCCAAACAGGACAATCCATAAATTAAAAAAACAAATTGTGACCTTCCCAGAAACCACAACCCTCTAATAGGGTGGACCTAGAAACCGTTCTCATCTAAAGTGTATAATAATGAAATGAGGACCGCTAGGGATCGAAGGATGCCCGTTTAATTCAAAACAAATCGAGATGCATTTTGGTATGGTGTGCATAGCTCGAACCTCTATGCTTATGGAGCTCTATGATAGCCCTCTCATTTATTTATTTCTCTTAGCCTAACTGGCAAAAACCACAAACAATGAGTTTAGATATGTAACCTTTTCAAAAAACACCACAATTATGTTCTATGTGTTTGCAAATAATTGTTCTCACAAATAGTTCTAAAAAATAGCTACAAACAAGGCCTTAGCTTCCATATGTTTGTTTCTCAAGAAAATACACATTTAATCACCACATTATCAACAAAACACACCACACCAACAAAAGATTATCACCATATATTAAAATGGGAACTAAACACAAAGATTTATCACCACATTATCAACAAAAACACCGACAAAGTAAGCGATGTAAATTTTTTTTAACAAGCAGTCAATGCGGGAGGGTTACAACGTGAGTCGAATGGAGGTACTAGAAGAGAAAATATGGGGCAAAAATCACTGGATTTCCAAGCCCTAATCGGTCGCTAGCAGAGGAGCAGGTGAAGAACATCATAAATGGGAGAAATGGGGGAGGAAGAAGGGTTCTGCATATTTTTAATACGCGATAATGCCGCTGATGGTGACAACGACATTTTACTTTTTTTTAAATGATTAAGTCGTTGTTCAGGACAACGACAATTGCTTTAAAAAAAAAATAATGAAGCCACTGTTAAGGATAGCGGCATTTGCCCACTTGTCGCTTACGTGGCCCAAACGCACTAGCTTGGACAATAGTTTCACATACCACATATTTTTGTAATTTTGTTTTTAAAAAAAAAAATGTATTTTAATCCAAAACTCTTTAATTCCCCCCTTTCACATGTTTCTACATTTTATTCTCCGTTTTGTCCCCTCAAGCTAAACGAAACCAAAAAAGAAAATAAAAAACCCTTTTCAAATATAAATTTTGAAAATGTAACATTTCGTCAATTTTTATCATTTTGACAAAAATACCATCATTATTTTTTTTTATAAAAATAACCATTTTTTTTAAAACACAAATAAGAACTTTGTTGGCCTTAAGTCTTTTTTTTTTTTAACAACCAAGGACTTTGATATAATGTAGTATTAAAATTTAAAAGAAGTAATTTGATTGATATAAACCATGGTTTCATTTTATATATATATATACCCCAAATTTGGGGTTATATTCCTTTATTTTTTTTTTTGCTTAATTTTGATTTTATTTGATTGGCTTTTTCTTTTTTCATTTGATTTTCTTCCTTTTCTTTTGGGGAAGGTGTTTAATCCTTTCCTTTAGGGGTTTGTTAAGTCGTTGGCAACATCACCAAAGACTTTTCAATCCCGACAACACAAAACTTGTTAAATCGTTAGCTTATCACCAAAAAGACTTGTCGGTCCTCATTAGCGGCCCTTGAAAACTTGTTGCCCGCTAACCCACGATGCACAAAGTCACATAAGTAATAAAATGGTTTTCAATTATGAACCAAGATCATTCCTACGAGGAAGGTGTGGTTTTTTTAATGCGGATTAAGTACCTCGACTACTAAAATCGTTCACTATTTGAGTATCTAAGTGAGTTGAGGTGAAGTTATAGAAATAATAAAACAAAACTAAAACTAAACAAAGAATGATTTGTGAAAACTGAAGTAATTGGATAAAAAGCAGGAGAAAACGACTCGAGGAGGAACTAGGGTTGATTATCTTCATTAATGTTTAAGGATTCATCTAGATAAGCCCTAGGATGAATGAATTACAACTTGAGTTGTTCATGATAGTATAAGGGATCCACTTTATTATCCCCTGCATTTCTCACACTAATGGCTTAGGTAACCCAAATCTGGCTCAGATTTGAAATCCACCTCTGTAAGGTTGTTATTACAGCAATATTAAGTTTCTGAAGCCACATTATTCACAAAACAAAACCTAAAACTAAGAAATCTACAAAATCTAACCCTATAAATGGAACAAAACTTGAGGAGGGAAAACCCTAGCAGAGAGCCTCTCTCTCCAAGATTTCGAACCCTAATCATTAGAACAATTATAGTATTTATAGGTCTTGGAAAATGGGCCAAAGATAAGCTAAAAATGGAAATGTTGTTGCTCCATCCCACGGTCCTCGCCGTTTTGAACACATGTGTCATCTCCTGCTTGCTTTTCTCTTCATTGCAATGACCAGAGCTTCGCCATTGCGAACATCTTCATCGCGGTGAGCAACATCTTCGCCGTGGCAAACCTGAGGTTGGTCTTTTAAATCTTCTTGCTTTTCACCATGGCGATTCATATCCTTCGCCGTGGCGAGTAGTAGCCTTCACCGTGGCAAACCTGAGGCTGCTATCAACAAATCAACAACTTCATTTAAACTTGACTTCATCCATCATTTTGCTTGATTTTCCTTCTAAACCTACAAAATATAAGCAAATAAGGGATTAGAGCTTTCATAAGAGATAATGGTGTGAATCTAGCATTTAGTTGAACCCGAGGCTGGTCTTTTAAATCTTCTTGCTCTTCACCGCAGCGAGCCATATCCTTCGTCGTGGCAAGTAGTAGCCTTAATCGTGGCAAACCTGAGACTACTATCAACAAATCAGCAACTTCATTTAAACTTGACTTCATCCATCATTTTGCTTGATTTTCCTTCAAAACCTACAAAACATAAGTAAATAAGGGATTAGAGCTTTCATAAGAGATAATGGTGTGAATCTAGCATTTAGTTGCATAAAATACTTGAAAATCATACTTGATGATGCTCACTCAATCGAAGGCGGGCTGGAAGCATTTGGAATTGTTAGACTGATCCAGCGACTCACAGATGTGAACCTCTACAAAAATAAGAGAAAAAAAGTTGGCGGGATCGCGATTGCCCCTCTCCGATGCCTTAATCCAGTTCTTTCGGTGGAAGAGAAGATCAATGCTTAAGGAATGAATTTTGTGCGTACACCTTTCATCGATGGGGTGGCACAGGTATTTATAATGGATGATCAGTAACTTTCCTAGTTGGATGATGCGGTCTTCTCCTATTAAGGTGAGATTTTCTTTCCTTATCGTTAACCGATTAAAGGGATGATGTGGTAATAATTAGAAAATATCTTGCCTGTTGGTGGAGATTTAGTTAGGGAAGTTAGGTACTTTCCTTTAATCACGGGTTCTTTAGATGATTATATTGTGACCTCTTGAAGGGAGTAAATTGGAGAATACCGTTTTGGGCTGTGTTTGGGGGATATCATCAAGGGCTGAGCAATTGTACTGGGCCTGCTCCTTAATATCCTCTTAAGCATGACATTTGGGCTTGTGTTCTGAGCCTACGTGCCTGTGTTTAAACCCGTCAGTTGCCCCTCGGCCTTTGTTTCATGGCGTAGGCAAGGAACATCTTCATTTCATGGATCAGGTGTGAATTCCACGTGGCTACTCGGGGATGGTTTGATTAGGGTTTTATCGCCATCAAACGTCTTGTGATAATGACAACTTTTCGATTTTCGTGCTTAATTCGACTATCTCCTCTATTGCCTTTAGGGACATCCTCTTGCAGTTACTTCGTGTTCCTTTGTTCTTGAGTCCCCTTCCTCTACGGGTTTGAATTTTCCCCCTTTCGAAACGTCTTTGTCTGTTGCTCAGAATCGCCTTTGTTATCTTGCCTTCCTGAGGATCGTTTTCTTTGTTTTCTTCCATAGCTCGATACGTCTTCTTTCTTCTTCTTTTTAGCTTTCTTCGTCTTGGCCTTCGGGCTATTTGGATGTGTTTGGAGCTTTTTTGTCATTCGTTCACCCTTCTTTACCTTCGTCCAATCATGCGTGCTTCTTTTGGGTCCAGTCGCTCTCTTGGCACATATAGAATGGCTTCTTTGAAAGTTCGAATGTCTGAACAAGTAGGTGGTGTTAATTGGTCTCCCGTTGCGTAGATTAGGGCTCCATTATTAGGTCATCCCCCTCTGCTGGTAAGGGTAAGAGTTAGCGGTCAGTACCCCAGGGTCGGAATATCTTAGGGCTTAGGTAAGGGTGTTCGGATCTTTGTGGGCCACTAGTCGGTCGAGAGCCTTCCTGTCGCGGAAATTTTTTGCCACTTGTTATAGGCCTGGGTTGACATCCATGTTTGGCACCGGACTTTCTCACCTCTTCACGTCGGTCATGTTCTAAGATGGTTTACTTTTGAGGCGGCCTTTGAGGAATGGTCTCAGAAACCCTTGCACCGCTTTCTTCAAGTCGTCCTTTAGTACTTCAACATGCCCCAGCCCGGCTTTCCCCCGACTTCTAGGCGTCTTGGTTGGCCTCTTGGTGTTTTTACTCGGGGATAAAGGCACAGGGTTCCCAACCTAGCTCTATTCTTGGACCTTTTGAGTGTAAAAGTGCGGAAGGTTTAACATACATTTACAGCGGTCGATGCTGGTGATTATTTCCGACATGCCATCTTCCCATAAATACTAGAAGGAACGCTACTTTTTTGTTAGTGGCCACAATTGGGAATATAATCCCGCTGATCGGGAAGACACACTTGGCGTTTCGACCTCTTGGACCACCAGAACCTCGTGAGTTACTCCACTTGCTGGTGGAGTGCAAATTTTCGGAAGTCCTTGGGTGTCTCTAGCATACGGTTTCAGTTGTATGTGGTTTCAGGTGTGCGGCCTAGTCTTAGCCTTGAGGATGAAGAGGTGAAGTGGAGGTTGATTAATTGCCACCCATGGGCGTACTTCGAGCTCATTAGGTCGGATATTCTCGAAAATTTGTCCACGGGTGTGAGCCACCCTTGCGACCTACTGTTCGAGGCCTTATCTCGGCAGGTCATGAAGCCTTCTCTATTCCCTTTCTCAAAGTCTTCTTTGTCTTACGCTGGAGCCTCTTGTCGTGAAGCCCGCTCGGGAGGCTTAGGCCAGCGTAGGTGTTGTCAAAGAAGAGAAGGAGCGTAAAGCGGAAGACTCAAGCTTCCCCTGAGGGTTGCCCCCTTGCTTTGGGTAAGACCTTAAAGGTGGGGGTCTCTTCTTCACCTTTGTCTACTGTCGGAGCTGGAGATTCTTCGGGGAGGGCGGCTAAGCCCCCCTTAGAGGTTCTTCCTATTTCGGTGCAGGTCTGCGTCGCGGGGTGCGGCCCCCTCCCAGTGCGGATGATGTGGGAAGGGGTCGCTGATCTTTGTGGGGGGATGAGGACTCTGCTTTCGTGGCGGGCTGCCCAGCTGGGGCTATTTCCTCCGTCGGCCATGATCCAGGCCTCGAAGGTGGACGCCTTGTCCTTTGAGGAGGCTCTGGCTCTTTCGCTTCATGGAGCTGCTTCTGTACGTCCAAGCGCCTTCATTGGTCCATTTCCTTATTGTTTCATGTTGTTAATTGATTCTCTCTTGCTTTTTAGTAGGTGGTTACTTACGTGAAAAGCTGGCGGAGGGTCGATATGCCAGAGGGCTCGCCGGGGCGCGGTGAGAGTTTTATAAAAGGCTAAGGTTGCCTCCTTGACCTCCAGGAGACGGCCTCGAGCTCCGGATAAAGACTTGTGAGGAGCTTGTGAAGCATAAATCGACCTAAAGCATCGCCCGATGCGAGGGGCGCGGGTGAGACAAGAAAAGAAGGCCGGAAGGACTTGAGGTCGCAGGGACGGCTGGTTGACGGTGAGGGTTGCGGTGTCGGGGTGACTGCGTGTGAAGTGGCGCAGCGTTGGACCAGGTTCGCCAAGAGGCTTTGGAGGCTGGAAGCTCCTTGGAGCACTTGACGAAGGAGCTCGGCAAGCTTTAGGGGGACCTTGAGAGGCAAGAGGCTTTGATTAGCCAGAGGAATGGAGTGATAGCAGAGCTCAAGGACGAGGCCTGCACCCAATGGGCCTCCGGGTGGCTTGCCTTCCGGTATGGGGCTTAGAAGCTTTCCCGGACTTAGAGTTCAATTTCGGCTTTCTGGCGAGGTGATCTGTTTTGAGGGTGGCGGACGCTGGGGTGTACAGGACCTCTGTAGTAACTCCTTGCTGATGTTCTTGGGTTCCTTTGGAGGCCGGCTCTCGCCTTGCCGGGCTGCATATGACTCCACAGCCCGTAGTCGAGGCGACCTCGGCGCTTAGGCTTTTTATTTTAACCTCGTATTTAGGTGATTGAGCACAGGATTTTTATCTTTGCCCGGACATTGACTTGTTGATATACGGGGTTATTATTCTTTTATTTTGGTTCATCTGTGGGGCCTCGGGCATTAGGTCTTTTGTAAGTAGTTGAGCGGTGATGTGACAGGTTTCGGTACGTGGCTCTCGTGATTCTGCGCTATGGGTTTTGCCCAGGTGGGTACCTTGGTTCCCAAAATATCGAGCTATCGCCATGGCCAGGCTATCGCCCCCAGGGCACATTGCCTTTTGGGGCGGGTCACCCGGAAATTGAGCCTCTTGAGTCTCTGGGCTATTGTGCCTTACGACCGTGAGCTCAATGGAAGCTTTGGCTCCTGGGCTGTTCATCCTTTCTAGGCTGTTGAGCTCGTCAAAATGGGCTATTTTGGCCTTCTAGCGATTACCTTTTTGGCTTGATTAAGCTCACGCAAGGCGAGAATGCTTTGGGGCTCCTAGGCTGCACGCATGAGCTGCAGGCTCCAAAATTTGAGCTTTTTGGCTCTTAGGCTGATACGCCTTTTGGGCAATTAAACGAAAGGCGGAAACTGCGTCTCCTATAGGCTATTGTCTTTGAAATTTCTTGAGCTCTAAAAGCTGGCTTTTGGCTCACAGGGTTAAACTTTTAATTTGGCCAGGCTCTTCAAAATGGAGCTATTTTGGCCTTTTGAGCGGTTACCTTTTAGCGAGTTAAGCTGCGCAAGCCAGAAGTATTGGGGCTCCTAGGCTACTACGCATACGAGTTCTTGAAGCTCAAGTGAGATTCACAGCTCTGAGAACATTCTTCCTTTTAGAACATTGAGCTCTTCCAAATAAATACTTTGTATACAGGCTATTACGCCTTTTGGCGGTTCAGCTCTGCAAACTAAAGTATAAGGCTTTCAAAAAATTGAGCTTTTTGGCTCTTGAAGTACATTATGCCTTTTGGCTGATTAAGCTCTGCAAACTAAGCTGTTGGGACTCCAAAAATTGAGCTTTTTGGCTCCTCGGCTATTACGCAGCACGGCTTGAGTTAAGCTACGCAAATTAGGCTACTTTGGCCTTCTAAATTTATTGAGCTCAAATTTGAGCTTTTTGGCTCCTAGAGGTACATTATGCCTTTTGGTACATTGAGCTCTTCAAAATGGAGCTCACTGGCCTTACAGGCCTATTTTGCCTTTGAGGCCCAGGCTATGGCTTTCTTTAAAAGCCAGGCTACATGGCTCCTTGGCCCATGCTACGGCTCGCTTTAAAACTAAGCTACATGGCTCTTTGGCTCCTTCGTCTTCCTTCACTTGGGAAAGCACACGCGATTTTAATGTAGATCTATGGAGAATTGGAACAGACTGCGTGGCTTCCCAGGCGTTCCAGGTCTCTTCTTTATAAATGATGGCCTTTGTTCGAGAAGGTGCAGTAATCGCCTCAAGTCCCGCCTTCTACCTCTTTGGGCCAGGATTGAGATTCGTACATGATGAAGCAGGAGGGTTTGATCGTCATTTGCCTGGAGTTTGTACCACGGTGATCGCGGCCAGGCATTAGGTTTCAACGCTCTACCATTTGTAGGAGTTGTGTTTTTCCCTAGTTCCTCCCTTGTGGGAGTTGTGTTGTTCTAGTCGATCCATTGATGGGTGGATGCAGGAAACGTGTTGAGGCGGTGTGTCGGGGAATATTTTTAAGTCCCGCCTCCTCCATTATTCCTTTCCTCCCCTCTTTTTTCCTTTTTCTTCCTTTTTCTTTCCCTTTCTTTTGGTTTTTGCCTTGATCGGGGTTAGCCGATCGTAACCTTCTGCGATGTAGAGAACGGCAGAGAAAGGCTTTGCTGATTGTAATTTTACGAGATCACGAGAAACGACTTTCATAGGTGTAATTCTGTGTGCTATAACTCCTTTGAAATAAAGAACAATCCTTTGTAAAACATGCGTTTTTGCACTCTGAGATGCGTAATTTTCCCAGGCCCTTCCAAGCCGAGCTCCTTGCTTTATCATTATGACTTACTTTTTGACCCACAATAATATTAAGCAGCCTAAAAATGAACATAGAGACTGTTATTTGAAATCAAAACTTTGGATACTTTATTAAAGACTACATTCCAAGGTCTTATTGGTAGAATCGTTTGAGGTGCTCAGCGTTCCATGAGTAGGGCAGGGTTTTTCCTTCTTATGTTTGGAGTTCATAGTTGCCAGGTTGGACTACGCGGGATACGATATAGGGCCCTTCCCAATTGGGTCCCAGCTTCCCATGTGTGTGGTCTTTCCTTGCTGGTAGAAGTTTTTTTAGAACCAAGTTGTCAGGCTTGTAACTCTTGCGTCTAACCCTTCGGTCATAGTATCTTGTTGTCTTTCTGTGATAGTCCTCAATACGCTTCAGGACCTGCTCACGCTTTTCTTCTAGGAGATCAAGGTTTAGGCGAAGAACCTCTTCGTTGTGTTCAGCGCTTGCGAATTCAATCCTTAGCGACTTTGTCGGCCTTGTGAGAGACTACCTTCGGTGCGGCCCGGGCGAATAGAAGTCTCTTGAGTTGTTGACTTGCGCGGATTACGTACTTATAACACCTCGGGAGGTATTCTACCCACATTTCCCTTTAGATCTTCTAATTTAGTCTTCAATATTTGCCTTGAGAGAGTCCTTATAGTGACTTATGCTTGCCCGTTGGACTATGGATGGTTGGGGATGAGTAAGTAGTTCTTGATTAGAGTTCGAGCGCAAAATCCACGAACTTAGGATTGTTGGCCCATTTCCCATTGTCGAGACACGAGGGAACTTAGGATCAATTTTTGCATATTATAGAACACGAGACAAAGTGCGTACCTTACATTACCTTGATTGTTGCTAAGGGTTCGGCCTTGGCTCACTTGGTAAAGTAGTTCACTGCCACAATGATAAACTTGCATTGGCCCCATCCAATGGGTAGGGGTCCCAATATGTCTAGCCCCCATTTCTGAAAAGGCTAGGGGCTTGTGATTGAAGTCAGTGGCTCAGATGGGAGAAGAAAGATCTTGGCATGCTCCTGACAAGCTTTGCATTTTCTGACCAGTTCTGTTACGTCTTTGAGCATTGTGGACAGTAATACCCACCTCAAGGTTTCCTACTAAGGTCAGAATACGGGTGTGGTTGCCGAGGCAGCAGCCGATGTACCTCCACCCCAGTATGTAATTAGCGTCTTCCTTCCCTACGCACTTAAGAATGGGCGTAGAGAAGCCTCGTTTATAAAAGGTCCCTCGATGAATAATGAATCTTGCCGACCTTGCTCTGAGCTTGGATGCCTCCTTTGGTCGCTTGGCAATGTTCCTTCTACTAAGTAATCCCAAATGAGGTCCATCCAGCTCTGTTCGGACATTATAGGGGAGACTTCTTCGTTGTCGATGTTCTTGGGGTTAAGGAGGTGCTCGGCGGTATCGGTTGCAGTCTTCACGTGATGTTGTTGCCGGTTGCAAGGCATCGGCTCGAGAATTCTGCTCTTAGTACATGTTTGACTGAACTTGGATGAACTTTAAGCGACTCGCACCTTCTTGAAAAGTGCGGGATCATGCTTCGCCTCACGGCCGTAGGAGTCTTATATGTTTTACTACCAATTGGGAGTCAGCGCTTGCTCACTTCAGGTTGATCGGCTTCCATGGGTGGCGGTTAAACCCGGCTATGGCGACCTCATATTCGACCTCGTTATTGGGCTTGGAGCCGAATCTGGCGTGTTCCGCGTCGTCGATGCGGAAGGTCGGGATCAGACCTGCGCTTCGCCGGCATTGGCTGATCCACAGACGATCGGATGGGGAGGTCGGGGCATCGGTGGAGTAACCCGAGACTCTTGGGGTGAATTCCATGATGAAATCTGCGAGTCTTCCTTTTTATTGTTGTCCTTGGATTGCATTATCGATCTTCGAACTCACTCATTTAATAGCCATTCTATCATTTGATCTTCGGAGGTTTTACAGTTTTATCGCGATGTTGCTTCATCGGATATTTAGTTGGGACTTGATGGTATGAGCTTGGAAGTAAAAGGTCGAACACTACGGATGTAGTTACCAACGCTAGGATCAACTTCTCCATCTTTGGATATCTTCCCTTTGCTCCTCTCAGAGCTCGGCTGCAATAATATACTGGCTGTTGCACCTTATCCCGCTCTCTGACCAAGGCGACACTAGTTGAGAAGTCTGAAATGGCCAGGTAGAGAGTGAGGAGTTCTCCCTCGGAAGGGCTTCTTTAGAGCGGGAGGAGAGATTTCGGAGTAGGTTTGAGCGCCGTGAATGCCTTAACGTAGCGTGCATCCGTTTAGGCCTTTTGAACACGAAAGAAGGATGACATTTATCGTGGCCTTGGACAGCGGCTCGTATGACTATTCTTCCGATTAGGCACTTGAATTTCGTTAATGTTTAAAGGTGGCAGCATGTCGAGCAACCTTTATCTTGTCTAGGTTTGCTTCTATTCCTCAGTTGTTGACTATAAAACCCAAGAACTTTCCGGCGGAGACTCCGAAGGCGCACTTGGCTGGGTTTAACTTCATATTGTAGCTTTTCAGGACCTGGAACGCCTCGGGTAAGGTGGGTTATGTGGAGCTCGGCCTTAACTGATTTTACCTGACATATCGATACTATATATGCCTCCATAGATGTCGAATTTATACGGAACATCATGTTTACCAACCTTTGGTAGGTGGTTCCTGCATTCTTCAGTCCGAAGGGCATTACCCGATAGCAGTAGGTTCCTTGCCCCGTAACGAATGAGGTCTTCTCTTGGTCGTTGGGATCCGTGCGATCACAGTTATGGCTAAGAAGCGTCCCGTAATGAAAATTTGAGGAGTTCATGGCCATTTGTAAGTCACTATGAGGTCAATCCGAGGTAGAGGAAAGTTATCTTTTGGGTAGGCCCTGTTGATATCTATGAAATCGATGCAAAGTTGTCATTTGCTATTTGCTTTTCTGACGAGATCAACGTTGGCCAACCACTAAGGATATTCTACCTCCCTCATTGCACTTGCTCTGAGGAGCTTGCCGACCTCTTCATTAATCGCCTTCTGCCTTTCTGGGGCAAAACTCCTTCTTTTTTGCTTGATCGGCTTGAAGACGGGCGACGTTTGCTTGTAGGTGATTCTTTGCGGGGTCGATTCCACCCGTGTCTTCTGTTCCAAGCGAACACCTCCATGTTACGCACAAAGAGAAGTGGATGAGAAGGCTTAACGTCTTTAGTAACTTAGATCCTATGTAGACAAATTGTGTTTCCTAGGCGGTGATCAAGGCTGTCTGAGCTCTAAGCTCTTTTGAGCGCGGTGGTGATTACCTCGTCTCGCGTAATAGAGCTCGTCCAGTATAGATGTTGTCGGCCGTTTTGTTTCATTGATCTTTGAGTAACACTCCTGACTCTGTATTTAGTTTCCTCAAACCATTCTTACTCCATTTGCAGTTGGAAATTTGATAACCATGTGATGGCGAAGGGGATGACCCTTATGGTATTGAGAGGGCTGCTTGATAACATGTTATGGTGATGGGGCATCTGTGCGGCAATCTTGTTGTTGCTTTGGCATGGGGTCTCAGTGAGCACTAGTTATATTGACCCGGAGGTAGCACTCTTTCTCCGAGGAGAATCCACGTGGGCGAGGTCTTTGATTGGTTCTATTTCTCCTTCCGATACCCGTTTTGTTGAAAACGCGAAGATGATGTCATTGAGCTTCCATTATTAAATGAGGACCACAGATTATTTTATTAGCTCTGACGGTATATCATTAGTGGATCGTCATGGGGATCTTGTGTCTTTCATGTCAGTCTGAAAGGTTGGTAGTGTCCAGCCGAGGAGTTTGGATACGGCTTGTATTTACAATATCTCCACGACACGATGTTGTGCGGATGGGCCTTCTTGGTGGTGGGTTCCCCCGCTCCTTGCGAATCCTTCGGAGATCATGGATCTCTCCTAAGAGGCGGAGTTGGTCTTGACTAGGGTTGGCTCTGGGGTGGTGGTGGCTGCACCTGGTACTTGTTATACGAAGCCACGTAGCAGCGAGATGCCCACATCCCGGATTAGGTACTGATTTCTTTCCTCAAGCTTTGGATACGATCCCATTTGTTCGGTGTCCATGATCCCTGTGGAACTCACAGTATTTGGTATTATCTCTTTTTGTTGGGTCTGACCTCATCTGAGATGGCCATCTCAGAAATTTTTCATGTTTCACTTCGCGTAGGACCTGACGCGAAATTTGTCGGGGTGAGACGACTGCCCCGCTGTGTGAGGGAATCTGGCAACTCCACGAGTAACCTCGAACGAAGCTCGCTCAGCGACAAGTTACCATGAGAAGCTAAGCGGGTTCATTCTTTGGGCTGTCTTTGGAAGCGTGGGTTATAAAATTTTCCTTTTCTATTAAAATAACACCTTTAGATTTAACGAAAATTCGGCCTGCGTTGCCGCGGTGGTCGTGAAATACAAAAATCACTTTGTATAAAAAATACACTCCCGATGTTTTCCGAATATCTAAGCTTCTGACCATAAAGGATCTACGGTCCTCATCAAAATATAAGATAAGATCAATCGACATAATTTCATCACAACCTGTTTCTCAAAACCATGCATGCATATTTTACAAAAGATATTTACATATACAAAATGTCACATTTTAACTTTACTACTTTTACTACTTTTACTTTACCTTATCTTATATATAAAAATCACGACACAGCGTCTAGGGTGAGGATCCTGGAAGGTCTTCTGACTTCAACACACCTTTTTGAAAAATTATTTAAAAATAGAAAGCGTAGGCAAACGGGCTCGGTGGAAGCCTATAAGTTCTAAATGTTCTTGTCTGTGTATGTACCTCAAATATGAAAATGCATCTTTGAAATGGTTGTAAAGCGTACATGAAAGCGAGTTTTTGCTATGAAAACCATTTAAGAAAACTATGCTAAACTATTTAACGCTGAAATTGCAAAACTATTTACCAACTGCTTGAAAAGCTATTCAGTGGTGGTTAATATCACGAAAGTGCTATCTTGGAAATCAAGTACCAACCACTTTGTGGCCCATTTATGAAATACCATAGACGTGATGTCACGGAACCTGAAACGGCATCGGTAGTGAACCTCGGAACCTCTGTCCTAATATGGTCCAGTTGAATGCAGTAGGATCTCAAACATAATGGAACCTCGGAACCAAAATGCCAATGTGCGGAACCTCACAGACCAACACCTCATCACCATGTACTAAGTCGTGCTAACTATCTATATACCCGAATGCTAGAGAGCTACTCACTATATAAATATATGCTAGATCCCAACCTGATGCCCAGGCAGGCGATATAGTTAATCATAATATCCTCATAACCTTGCCATCACAATGAGATACATCGGCCCAGGAAGCGAAAAAATTTGTGCCATCTAGGGGTTTTGCTAAACCAGGCCAAACTGTTTCTTAAGTACTGAAATCAAAATTTTTTGCTGAGTATAACAAGTGGGAGGTAAAAAAAATGCTTTATAAATTACATTATATTTTCAAAGCACTTTACAAACTTGTAATTCAAACACTTTCGTTTTAAAAAACGATTTTGAGTACTCACCTTTTTCTCGACTAATTTCTTTAAATTCTTGTTAAGCACTCTAGATTATCGTCGGATGCTCTAATCGCCTACACAATCCATACAAAGTGCAGCTTTCAGTTCAACGTTTTAACCATAAAACATACACACATGGCTTTCAAGCGACTATATCGAGCAGAACCGATTCTAAAAACACGTGCTAGTCCCATTCAATAAGGACATCGATAATATAATATGAAATTGACCAAAATGTCCCTACACATTAAATGCCCCATAAAAACTATATATTTTAGCAAACTTTTGACTAAAGGGACTTTCCATAGAGTCTAAAAACACCTGAAAACATTTATGAAAATTATGTCCAACCTGTCCGATTACAATCCTGAAATTTCAATCCAAAAATTTAGTAAGCTTGATCCAGAAATTCAGCTAGGCCCAATACGAACCACACTCTAAAATTCCTAAACTCGGTCTAAAAACTTTGGGACTGAATTTTACGACCTTTCACGGCCTTTCAAGCCATTACATAGCATTTAGGCTAAAAATAACTCAAGTAGGAAAATTTCCTATCTTTTGAAGTTTGCCGAAATGCTAAGCTTTTGGTACCTATGCGTAGCTCTCATCGCGTAGACCAACTTTACCTTTTGCTCCGATGAAAATCTACGATTTGATTTCCATAAATCTGAGAAAAAAACGAAAAGAAGAAAATAAAAATAAAACCTATCTCCAATTCGTTCCGTCCGTCTCCTGCACACCACTTTTCCTATTTGACTTTTATTGCTTTTTGATTTTCCTTGTGTCTTTTTTTTTTTTATTAATCTTTTTCTTTCCTTTGTTTTATTCTTATCCCCATACGCTTATCCACACGAACACGTTTGCTGCATACTCTTTTCTATTTTTTATTTTTTTTATATTAATATTATTATTATTTAGATAAATAATTTCTATTGTTTTATTCGGGTCCATTTATGTCCCGAAAAAATTTATTTTTTTCGGTTCACTTTATTGTAAATGAACTTAGATCAAGTCACTTTCGACTTAGAGATTTTGTAAAATCTCATCCTAAGAATCCTTAGCGTCGTCGGGAAAATCGTAAAATATTACATTTGTCTCGAGGTCGTGAAATTTTTAGGTCACTAGATTTCGTGAGGCGAATTTAACGACACCCGGTCTGTTTAGGTCATCCCAGGATCTAGAGAATTTTCTAGGCTTCCCACTGAACCATTATGGTAATTTATTATTATTATTATCCTTTTAAAATTCATAATTAAATTTCACCCCTCCGCTCCTTAATTGCGAAAGTACCACAATTGCTGAAAACTTTATAATTTCACCCTTAAAACAACTTTCAAAAATTTCATTGTGACACTAAAATAATTAAGGAAGCCCTTGAACCATATCGATTACATAAAGTACACCCTCTCGGGGCAGGCGTTACAAATCCTCCTCCTTTAGAACATTTAGATCCTCGAATGAGCGAAACTAACATAAGAGGATACCTTCAATTTGAAAACAAGGCGGGATGATAGCTGCACATGCGAGACCTCTAACTCCCCATGTAGCCTCTTTAATCCATGATTCCCATAGAATTTTGACTAACGAATGACCTTATTCGCAAAATCTGCTCTCTGCGATCTACTATCTGCATTATTGCTCATATAGGTCAAATTATCCTTTAGTTCTCTTTTGGCTGATCTACGAGTACATGGGGGATCTTAAATGTACTAACGGAGCATGGATACATGAAACACATTATATGAACCTTAGACAGCTGCGGAGGAAGGTGCAGTGCATATGCTGCGGGTCCCTGGCTCTAGCAATAATCTCATATGGCCACACATGTATACGGGCCTCGGCACTAACGTCTTCCAAATATGAGGATACCTTTCCAAGGGAAAACTTTGAGGAAGACCCTATCTCCCACCTTAAATTGTAGATCCCTACGGCGTTTGTCCGCATAACTTTTCTATCTGTCCCTGGCTATCTTGAGTTTGTCTCGGACAATCTGGATCTTATCTAAGGTAATCTGTACTAACTTTGGGCCTATCAGTCTCCTCTCTCCTACTTCATCCCGGTATGCGAGTCACGACACTTCAGCCATACAATCACGTCAAATGGAGCCATGCACATCTTCGGATTGATGGTGTTGCGTAGGTGAACTCCATCGAGAGATAAATGTATATCGGCTTGCCAAACTCTATCACGCATGCTCGAGCATATCCTCTAAGCGTGAATAGTTCTCTCTGACCCGACCATCCCGGTCCCGAGAGGATGGAAATACGTGCTAAAGTGCGTCGAGTCCCCATGGCATCATGAGCTGGGCCAAAATCTAGATGTGAATCTGGGGGTCTCTATCCCGAGACTATCGATATAGGAACACCATGTAATCTAAACCATCTCCTCCACGCTATAATTGGGCGACTTGTCAATGGGTCATCATTGCTAGCGGGAGAAAATCTTGCAGTTTCGTTAGTCTATCCACTATCACCCATATGGCATCGTGTTGTCTCGAGTTCTCAGGCTTAGATAACAAAATCCATAGTAATCTTATCCCACTTCCATACAGGAATCGAAAGGGGTTGTATCTTTCTGCGGGCTTGGTGCTCTTGCCTTTGCACCTGGCGACGGAGTTAGGCATACGGATCACAATCTACTGATTTCCTTTTTCATGCCCCTTCCACCCGATAATGCTCCTCAGTTATGATACATCTTGGTGCTACCGGGGTGCATGGCATATCTTTGAAGAGTGAGCCTCTTCCATGATTTCCACTTTTTAGTTCACCTATTTCGGGTACACACATTCGACTCCTCCCAACTATTACACCATCATCTCGATCTGCGGAACTACGGTTTCCTACCACCCTCGATCTACGCCTGACTTAATCATCTACGAAATTTGCTTTTTGACCTTCCTTGATCGATCCACGAGAAGAGGGCCGAACATAAAATGATGCCCAGCCCGGTGTCCACTAGGTGGCTACTGTTGAACTCCCGAAGATCTCAACTCTATTAACAATGGGAGATATCTGATGCAACGAGATAAGCATAGGAACCCTCAGGTTCTCTGACTTAAGGCGTCGACCCTCGTTGGCCTTCCCGGATAATTGCTACATCGTGCAATCATAATCCTTAATCAACTCGACCACCGATGGCGCCTTAAGTTAAGCTCTTTACGAGTGAAGAAGATATCTTTGCGAGGCTCTTATGATCGGTGAATATCGACGGGGAACACCCGTATAGATAATGTCTCGAGATCTTTAGGCGAAAACCCTTTGCTGCTAGTTCTAAATCATGGATTTGGGTAGTTACGCTCGTGCTTCTTTTAGCGGCGGGAAGCATAAGCTATCACTCTGCCATCCTGCATCAAAACACACCCAACCCATATGCAGAGGCATCACTTTGTGCACCACCACCTTAACCGTCCTTTCTTGGCCGGTGGTAATGTCTTTAATTTGTCGTCAATCTACGCCTCGGCTCCTCAAAATATGTTAGCGGTATCTGACCTCGAATTTCTTATCCTTTACATGGACTTGAAACATTCGTGGCGGCTTCGATTCGCTATAGCTTCAATCTTACGAGGATCCACACTAATACCTTATGCCAAAATGACATGACCCAAGAAAGCTACTTTATCCAAGCCAAAGCGCGCACTAAACTTAGCGTATAGCGCGCTCTACAGAATCTTACCCAATATTGTCGGAGATGCTCGCATGTTTCCTCTGGACTGCTGATCTGCAGAATGTCATCGATGAATACGATCACAAACTTATCCATCTGGGCAGATACCACAATAATCAAATCCATGAGCCTTGGTTGGGGCATTGTTCAATCCGAATGGCATCGCTCTAGGAACTCGTAGTGACCTTATGCAAATCTGACGATCTTAGAAACATCATTCTCTCGGACCCTCAACTGATGGTAGCCTGACCTTAGAGTCGATGCCAATGCAAGAGATCCATACGATTGGTCAAATAGCTCATCTATATGAGGAAGTTGATACTGGTTGCGTATTGTTGCCCAATTCAGTTGTCTATAGTGTATACACAGCAAGTAGCTTCCATCTCTTCTTTCTGAAGGCTGAGCTCCCACCCAATGTAGTCTTACCGTCGGATGAAGCCACTTGTATGAATTTCTCAGTGTACCCTTGATTCTTTTAACTCTTTGGCGGCCATTACACGTATGGAGGAATGGATCTCGGCTCAGTCCACAGGGTTGAGTTCAATAACAAACTCAATTGCTCTATTCGGGGTAAACACGAAATCATGCAGAGCTCTTTGACTATAGGGATGTGCTTCGGTAGTGTCCCTCTTGTCTCCTATCCACCCTGAATGCCAAAATAACTGACAACCTTTAGAAGCATTTTCAGTGGTCATGGCATTAATGAGACTAGGGGTGATCTCTCTTCTAATTCCCCGAAATATCACGCCTAGTTCCTCTGGTCGAACCAATCTTACTTCTTTCTTATAGCAATCTAAGGTGGCTCACATGCGCCCGATCTTGATCCATACCCGAAGACTATATCGAAATCATGGATACCTAACACTACTCGAAGTCTGGCACAGGAAAATTCTTATTCTAGATCCTGTCTAGCACTTTGGAACTATCCTTTCGGATATCATAGGCCTCTCTCCATTGGAGTGCGGAAACCACCATACGCCTATCTATAATTTGGGACTCTATACGGTGCCTCTTAGTGAATGAATGCTTGAAATAAATGAATGAGTGGCTCCACAGATTACCCGATGCATATGCATCATGTGATTGTAAAGCGGAAATCATACCGGTTATCACGTCTAGTGATGCATCTTGCCTCTTCTTTGTGTGACTGCTTAAATGCAGGGCACAGTACAAGTACCACTGCGAATTTATGTCGAGTCTTGCCTCTGCCTCACGCACCCCTGCAGTGACCTCTACCGGTGTTGTACTACCACCTCTGCTGAACCACCCTACCCGGCTTGGCCCGGGACCCCAGTGCACAGGGTATATGCTCTGCCTGCCTCGGAGGTCTACGGCTGCGAGTGGACGGAGTCTCCCGAATACATTGACCTTCACACGCAATGGAAACATCCTGTCATGTTCATCCTACACTCTCCGAGATGCCTCCTCTAACATGTAGGGCACAATGGAAAAGATGATCCTGAAGATCTACCACCTCCCCAGGAGCTCTTTGGCGATCGTGCGGATCCTGGCTATATGCTACTCCTCATCTGACCTCTGGCCAGGTCCATTTCTTTCCTTTCTTTCTACTAGGTAAGGCGGTGCTGTCATTAGTCTTGGAGAAACACCTCTCTTCTTTGTCGGCCGCCCACGAGTTAGAGGCTGACTATCTTTCTACCTTAGTGCGGCCTCGACGACTCTCGAAGTTATTTTGAGATGCGGGCTAGATGAACTTTAATTACTTGACGTTCAAATTCGGCCAGATAAACACACTTATATCCCTCATTTTCTGTATCATAGGCTGATTTCACAAGCTCTGAAAACCTACCTTCCATGTCTGTCACTACTCGAGGGATCATTTGCTCTAACTTGAAGAATTCTTATATTTTTGCATCGATAACTACGCGGAGTAAAAATCACATCCGTAAAATGCACATCGGAACTAGTCCCAAGTGACTCCTGTGGCGTGTCTCCTCTTAATGGCCTCCCACCAGTCCTTGGCCCTGGCTGCCATCAAGAACCTGAAAGAGGACTTCATCATCCCGAACACCCGTCTTTGCATAAATTTCACTAACCCTGTCTAGCCATAAGTACGCTGCCTCTGGGTAACCAATACCATCATAAGTTTTAGCCCCTAATTTTAGAGCGCGTTCTATCATGCCCCTCTACTCTTTTGGAGGCTCAGTGCTGTGGTGCATTTGTAACAATCTGTATAGCTTTGATCCATCATTCGGTACGCCACCTGGAGTGCGACCCTCAATGGTTCTGTTGGGGGCTAATTCATTGAAGCATCTTCCGATCTAGGGTTGTGCTCGACATATCTCTGCAGTGGTACCTCGGTCTGCGGAAGTCTAGATCGACCTCCTACGACCTCGTCCAGGACATAATCTTTATGAATTTCAAGATTAAAAGATTCGGTGACACTTTCAATATTTGATGCAATACGAGGATTAGCAAAACAATGTAGGTTGCAATAGGAAAATCATTATAAAAAAACAATTCTATAGGAAATACTGTGGAAAACGAGCGAAAAACAGGCGAACTATTGCCTAAAACTGCTCTGATACCAACTTGATAGACCCCTTTCCTATTGACAGGGAATCTGCCGGCAACTCCACAGTAACCTCCCAGCCAAGCTCGCTCTACTGACAAGTTACCATGAAGCTAAACGTTAAAGCCCACAGGCTGTCTTTGGAAAGCGTGGATTATAAATTTTCACTTTTCTATTAAAATCCACCTTTAGATTTAACAAAAATCCGGCGGCCTGCGGCCCCTTGCGGTGGTCGAAACCAGAAACAAAATCCTTGTATAAAAAAAAAATGCCTCCCACGATGTTTTCCGAATGTCAAGCTACTGACTATAAAGGACTTAGTCCTCATCAAAATATAAGATAAAGATCGTCCGGCCTTAATTTCGCCGCCAACCTATTTTTCTCAAAACCATGCATGCATATTTTACAAAAGATATTTACATATACAAAATGTCACATTTTAACTTTTACTACTTTTACTACTTTTACTACTTTTACTACTTTTACTTTACACCTTATCTTATACATAATCACAACACAGCGTCTAGGACTGAGGATCCTGGAAAGGTATTTCGACTTGACACACACTTTGAAAAATTATTTAAAAATAGAAAGCGTGGGCAAACGGGCTCGAGTGAGTACTATAAGTTCTAAATGTTGCTATCTTTTGTATGTACCTCGATATGAAAATGCGTATAAATGGTTGTAAAAGCTAATTTATAGAAAACTAAGTTTTTGCTATGAAAACCATTTAAAGAAAGCGTCTTTGAAAACTATTTACATTCTTGAAAGCGTGCAGAAAATTATTTCTCTGCTTCAGCTTCATTTTAGTGGTGGTTAATATACGAAAGTCTTTATCTTTGAAATCAAGTACCAACCTCACTTGTGACCCATTCACGAAATACCTTAGACGTGATGCCACGGAACCTCGGAACCTGGCATCGGTAGTGAACCTCGAAACACTACCCATCTAATATGGTTCGGTGAACACGGCGGGATCTCTATAAACATAATGGAACCTCGGAACCAAAATGCCCGGTGATGGAACCTCGGAACCAACACCTCATCGCCATGTACTAAGTCAGCACGCTAACTATCTATATACCCCGAATGTGCAGATGGTGACTCACTATATAAATATATGCTAGATCTAACCCCCAATTGCCGACCAGGCAATATAGTTAGTCATAATATCCCATAACCTTGCCATGCACAATCCGAGATACATCGTAGGAAGCGGCTGTGCCATCTAGGGTTTTTGCTAAATCGGGACAAAAATTTGTTTCTTAAATCTTGAAATCAAAATTTTATGTTGAGTATAACAAGTGGGAGGTAAAAAAATGCTTTATAAATTACATTATATTTTCAAGGCACTTTACAAACTTGTAATTTAAACACTTTCATTTTAAAAAATGATTTTGAGTACTCACCTTTTTCTCGACTAATTTCTTTAAATTCTTGTTAAGCACTCTAGATTATGAGTCGGATGTAATCGCCTACACAATCCATACAAAAATGCGAAAATGCCCTCGGTTTAACATTTTAACCATAAAACATACATAGGACTCAAGCGACTATATCGAACGAACTTGGATTCTAACAAAACTGCATTGCCTGGTCATTCGATAAGGGCATCGATAATATGATATGAAATTGGTCAAAGTGTCCACACACATTAAATGCTCCATAAAAACTACTCTGATTTTAGCAAACTTTTGATTCGAGGACTTTCCATATAGTCTAAAAACACGAAAACAGATGCGAAAGTGTCCAGCTGTGACTACAATCCACGAAATTTCAATTCAAGGCGACAAAGAAAGTCCAGAGAGTCGGCCCCGAAACATCAGAACACGGTCAAAAATTCTTAAAAATTCCTAAACTCAGTCTAAAAATTTTGGGACTGAATTTTACGACCTTTCACGGCCTCTAAAAAAATTTCAAGCCATTATATAGCATTTAGGCTAAAAATAACTCAAGTAGGAAAATTCTCTATCTTTTAGAGTTTACCGAAATGCTAAGCTTTTGGTACCTATATGTAGCTCTCATCGCGTAGACCAACTTTACCTTTTACTCCGATAAAAATCTACGGTCTGATTTCCATAAATATGATAAAGAAATGAAAAAAAAAAAAAAAAACCTCTCTCCAATTCGTTCCGTCCGTCCGTCTCCTGCACACCACTTTTCCCATTTGACTTTTATTGCTTTTTTTTTTAATAATTTTCTTTCCTTTGTTTTATTCTTATCTCCACACGCTTATCCACACGAACACGTTTGCTGCATCCTTTTTTCTATTTTTTTTATATTAGTATTATTATTATTTAAATAAAAATTTATATTATTTTTATTCGGGTCCATTTACGCCAAAATTTTATTTCTTTTCGATTCATTTATTGTATAAATGAACTTAGATCAAACCACTTCCTAACCAGAGATTTTTGTAAAAATCTCATCCTGAAAGATCCTGTGACTTATCATCGAGGAAAATCGTAAATAATACATTGTCTCGAGTGAAGAATTTTAAGACATTTGGAATTCCTTGAAGACAGGTGCATTGTGATCCGTTTCGTCATCTGAGATCTAGAGAAATTTTCTAGGCTTTCTGAACCATTGGTAATTTATTATTATTATCCTTTTAAAATTCCATAATTGGAATTTCACCTCCACTTTCCTAAATTACTTAAGTGTCATAATTCTTTAGAAACTTTTATAATTTCACCTTAAAACAACTTTCAAAAATTCTATTATGACACTAAATAATTAAGGAAGCCTTTGATGCACATACGGTACACATACTGTACACCCTCTTGGGACGGGGCGTTCTTGGGTGGTGCCCAAGTGAATGCGTACGCTGCGAGCTTCGGTTCTGGAGTGGTCCCAAGCGGTCTCGACGTTCCCTCGCCTCTTTAGGGATCGTTCTCTGTTTTCCCTGTCCCTCAACGAGGATCTGTCCCTGTTTCCCTGCCTCCTGGGGCTTCGTTCTCATTTCTTGTCGCCCCTGCTCTTCTCCTTTTAGGTAAAAGAGCTCCTTTGCTTGGATAAAAGGGCTTCTTCGCCGTTGATATACTTCTCTGTTTTGGCGAGCACCTCGGCCATGCTTGCCTGAGGGTTCTTTGAGATAGAGAACATCGGATCTTCATTTGCACCCCTAGCCACTGTGATGAAGCGGTGATGGCGAACTACCAAATCTGGAATATCTATCTTTAATGACTCGCGTTTATCTGCAGACATATGACCTCAGGCTCTCCTACGCGAATGCGCTATGGTCGAAGGTGATAACAGCTCTGTGCGTCCCCTTTCCGTGAAGTGGGAGAGCAATCGATGGAAACTCTGCAGCCGAATGATGAGATTGAAGATGGCGGAAGCTGTTAAACCCGGGCCAATCTTGGGCCTTTCGGCGTGATAGCGAGAAGGCCTTTGCATCATATGAGATACGATATCAGTGCGGCTCCATCTGGTTCTTATATGTATTGAGGTGATCTATGGGGTCTTCGTTCGTCAGGCAACGTCCTGCTGACATTCTAAACTTCTTTGGAAGAGAAGTACGGGACCGTTTGTGAAGCAGGGATTAAGTTTATTTGCACGAGGTGTCCATAGAAATTTGGGCTCGGCCTTTATCGCTTCAACTTCATATGGGTGAGCTCTTCAGCTGGATGTCCTGAACCTCTCACTCCATGATTGCCTCCATGCCTTAGATAAGGGTTGGCTCATTGTCTCTGTCATTTCCCATCAAGAATTCCTTCATTACGATCCTCTCCTCCAGGGGGAATGTAGGGACCATGCTCCCTAGCTCGGCTGGTTTCTCCTGCTCCATTAGTTTCTCGAGGAGGGTCGAGGTGTTGTTGTTCTTCCTAGGGAATGGTGCTATGGCCTTCTCGGGCCTATCGTACCTCATGGGGATGTTGCATTTGTCTGGTGAGTTGCTCCAACTCTCTCAGCAAACGTTGATTGGTGAGACGGAGTGTCTCCATCTCGTTGGTATTGGCGTGTATGAACCTAGAGTGCCTTGAAGAGTGCGCTATCTATGTCGCCTTCTTTAGTCTTGCATCCTTAGGGGATTAGGCGTGGCTCTGCTTTTGTGCAGGTCGATACCATCGATCCACTAGAGTTAGTTTTATTTGTAAAGGTATCGTTCCCACGGGCAGCGTAGCCCGATAATGCTCACTCAACGAAAATGTGCACAGAGCTTGTTGGAATTGTTCCCAGGCGATCCAGACTTTGGATGTTGAAGCTACTGCAAAAATAAGAAAAAAAAAAGATTGGCGGGGATCGCTCGTTGCCTCTCCAATGCCTCGTCCCGATTCTTTACGGTGGAAGAAAGATCAAGTTTGCAGAATGAATTTTTGTGCGTACCTTTCACCGATGGGGTGCCTTGGTATTTATAATGGATGATCATGATAACTTTCCTAGTTGGATGATGATACAGATATTTCTCCCATTGAGTGAGAGATTTTCTTTCTTTATCGTTAACCGATTAATAAGGGATAATTGATGAGAAATAATTATAAAATATCTTACTTCCCTAATTGGTGGAGATTTAGTTAGGGAAGTTGGGTACTTTCGTTTGTTACGGGTTCTTTGGGCTAATTATATTGTCAGCCTCTTGAAGGAGTAAATTGGGTTCTCTCGTTTTGGGCCTGTGTTTAGGGGATATCATCAAGGGCCGAGCAATTGTATTGGGCCTGCTCCTTAATCTCCTCTTAAGCCTGACATTTGGGCTTGTGTTCTGAACCTATACACTTATTATTTTAAATCCAATCAATACTAAAAATGTTAACATGATTCACACCTATCAGGTTTTTTAGGGTTAGTTTTCTCCAAGAGTTTCTATATATTGGAGAAGAAGCTTTTGAAAGAGGGGGGCGAGCAGAACGATGGAATAGCCAGGAGATATTTTTTTGGAGCAAGGGGGAGACCAGCAGGGGGAGAAATAAAAAAATGAAGAAGACGGTGGAAAGAAGAGTCGTCTTGGGAAGAGAGAGATAGAAAAGGAAGGCCTGGAAAGCAGCAAATAATATGGTGGTGAGTTTTATGAGTCTTTCTTTTTATTCTTTTATCATCCGTCACTCGTGATTATGCACGCCTGTAACAGAGTGGTATTTAATTGATGTACTAGGACGTGGTGATAGAGAGGAGTTCGGGGTAGTGTTGGGGAGCAGTATGAGATTTGTAGAATAATTCTACTGTATTGGTAGAATAGTTAGTGTAGGGATGACTTGATAATAGGTTTATCTGAGAATTTTCTGAGACTTTTAGAATAGTTAGAATTTTTTCCATTTGTTGTTATACGTTATCATGGTAGGCTTTTTTATATTATTTCGTTAATTTCAAATGATTCGTGTTTTCTGTTTTTTTTTTATTCAATATCATTGTTACATATTCATCCTACGTATTTTAAACCTTTATTATTTGGACCTATTTATTTTCCTTATATTTATTTTAGGTTTTTATTATCTGAACCAGTCCATTAGTTCTAACCTGCTTAACAATTTAGGTCCAACTCATTATATTTAAGCTCTTCTTACCTTAGGCATTGCTGATTATATTCCAATCCACCTATTTAGACCAAACTCATTAAATCTTACCCACTTAGACTCAACTCATTATATTCCACCATCCTCCATCTTAGGTCCTATCCATCTATCATTTAAACTCACCACCACATCACTTAGGACACACCTTCAAAAATCAAATCTCAAATGTAACATGAAGAATTGAACCCATATCCTTTGTGTTATAAGTAAATAACTTAAACCACTTAGTTTACATCTCTCTTGGTTTTAAACTTTTGCTAGTTTTAAATAATATTTCTAACATCTTTCATTTTCATCAATTTTAAGTTTCTTTAATACTAACTTTCAAATAAATATTTTTATTATTATTTTAACTTTCACCCTATTATTTATGTTTTTCTAGATAAAATAATATTTTTCTTTGTACTTACAAAATTTTAAGTCATTTCTTTAGCTTCAAATTTTCAAAAAATCATATTCCTTAATTTTACAAAATCATTTTCTTAATTTCAAAATTCCAAAATCATTTTCTTTAATTTCTAAAAATCAAAGTAAAATTCTTTTCTTTAATATTCAAAGGCCAGAAATTCATGGCTATAATAATTTTTAAAAAATAAAAATAAAAAATATATTTCTTTAATTTCAAAAATTTAAATTTAACTTTTTTTGCATATTTAAAAAATTCATTAGAATTCAAAGATTCAAACTTTGCTTGCTCTAATTTCTCAAAATCAAATTTCTATTTTCAAAAGTTTTTTTTCAAGCTAATTTTAAAAATTCCAAAAGCACGATTTGCTCTATAATTCCAATAAAATGGAATCATATGAAGTCGAGTAGCGTGCTAAACAAATGGGCCTTGGTGGAGGCCATACATCTCATGTATCCCTTCATTAAATGATTTGGCACTTAGTTTATAATCCAATTTTTTAATTTAATCATAAATGTTTCTATATTTGTTATGACACTAACCTTGTTTCTATTGATAATTTTTTTTATTCACTGTCAAGGCACACATTTCTCCTCTAACTTTGTTATTTATTTATTATGTGCTTGTTGTATCCTCTTGTTACCATTGTTGTTTATTTTTTGTATTAATTGTATGATTAGTCAATTATCATATTAGCCTTAATTTGATTATTAGAGACCCAACCTTTAAAACTTAGAGGGGTGCTATAGCTTTTTACCGTACCTTCCCAATAGGTAACTTGACCCTAGACCTACACTTGGTTTTCATATACTTGCTTTTCCTATTATGAGTCATGTTTAGAGTTTTCTTTCTTATTTTATTTTCCCTTAAAAATAAAATAAAATAAGTGGCGACTCCAAAAACGTTTTCAAAATGGTTTTTCAAAAATACAAAAAAAAAAAAAAGAGTTTTGCCTTTAAGTAGGAAACATATCATAGCCAAAATGCGGTGTCCACAATGTATTATAACGTAGCACAAATCCAGGGAAGAACCAAGATTCAATATTCAAGATGGAAGGATTTAGTGTTTCTTCATTCATCCCCATCCAATAAAAAAATGCCTTTTTTGGATGATTTGATTTCTTAATCTTGTGTGAGATAAAAAATACCTTTCTTATCAATTATTTGATAATTATTCCACCCAGTCTTGGTATTTTCATTCATTACTGTTGATACTGGTATTGATTCAGCGACTTTGAAACTTGTGACCCCTCCTCTCCTTAGATGTCCTATATTTTTAAACTTTGAATGTTATACCAACTGAATTTGGCATATGCGACATGTGCACAATTGAATGTAAGTTAGTCAAATGGTTGTTTGAGGTTGTTGGTTCGAATCCTCAGCTTCAAACTCTGAGATTAATTCATTTCACAAGTGGACCCTTAGGCTTGTTTGTAGCCCAAACATATGGACAAGGATGGACTTCACATAGTGGGCTTTACTGAAGGATTGGGCAGGGCCCCGCTTTGGTCTATTTAGACCATGGGAGTAGACTAGTTCGTCTAATTCCCGGGTCCAACCACCAGTTCAAACGGTTCATGCACGATTGAATAGATACCAGGTTAAGAAAACCAAACCAGACTAGAAAGATTCAATCCAATTTAGGAACACTAATTCTTAGGAAGAGATTTCAAACAAGTAATAACAGTTTTTCTCCTTGTATCTTAAAAAGGTAACAATGTGCCTCCTTTTATTCTGAATTTTTTTTCTTTTTTTTGGTCATTTCTAATCAAAGATCCAAGGGCAGTGACGAATGTCCAATGAAATGACTTTCTCACTTTCATTCACAGGTTAGGATAATAAACATGTCGTACATGCAATTATTTTAGGTTTCTTTTTCTTTTCTTCATTTTTTTTTCTTGTTATTTTCCTTTCCATACCCTTCACTCAAACTTTCCAGTCAAAATCAAGCTCAGTGGTTTAATGAACAGTATGTATCACCACAGTGCAGCTCACAATTGTTAGAGATGCAATAAAGTATAGTGCACTTCATTTCTAACTTTTAAAAAATTCTTTTCTTTAATTGTGGATGGTAACACCAGTTCATTATTCTGAAGAAGCCAAAAGCTACATGTCCTGGATCAGACATATAGATAATATAACAGGAAAATTTGTAAGAATTACCTAAAAATGAGAGAACTCAATAGAGGCCCAAGAACTTCCACCAGAATGACCCAACTACTGTCCAAATCACAGCATTAACAATGGCCATGATAAAGCCTACTCTGAATACATCTGGAAGGTCCACATACCCAGCTGTTCAAAAATTAAAAAATCAAAAAAAAAAAAAAAAAGGGTCAGTAATAAACTCTTATAAACCCCTAAAAAAATAGCATAACTAAATACCCATTTGAGCATGATTCTGGGTGAAAGCGTTTGTCAATCCTTGAAAACACTTGTACTAAGCATACTTTTAAAAATGCTATCTAAAAAAATAGAGAGCTACTTGAAATGATCATGCATAGCAAAGTTGCTAGGTGCTTGCTTAAAAAATCACATGATTTATTATCAAGACACTATTAAAAGTACTTTTCCTTTTATATCCAAACCCAAACTGATTCTCCATAGAAAGCGTGTTTAATAAAAGTATTACTAACGAAAATGCTTTAACCTAAAACAATGCCACTAGAATCATTCCAAAACAGGCCTCTGACTTTTAAAATCTTCATGTATTTTAAGAAAATATGAAAAAAAAAAAGTTTTTTTTTGGTCGCTCAGAGAATCATTCTTCCCTCCGGAAAAAAAATTGATTGTCAACAGAAAAGGAAGTTCAAATGAAGAGAAATTGTGTTCTCAGGCATCAAGAGATCCAAAAAGGTAGACAGAATACTTTTTAACAGGTAAGGAAAGAGGCTGACCTCCATAGTAGACAGCAGCCTGACCGCTGCTGTAATGTGTTAGAGCACCAAAAAGATTGGTATTGTAAGCTAAAGCCAATGCCGACAGCACACGAGGCACTCCAGCTGCCACGTGCATTGCCAGAAAAGCAGAGTATAAAGCACCTACATGACCAGTTTGACTTGCAAATAGGTAGTGAATGAAGAAGTAAGAAGCCTGAAGAACACCGAAGGCAGCAGGCCAGCTCAAAGAGAAAGAATGAAGGAGGTTTGCTACACAACTTGACATCCAAGTCACAACACCAAGGTTAGTTAATTGGCCTGCCATACCCACTAGAACTGCAAACCAAGCTAAAGTATCCCATGCTGATTTTTCACTTAAACAATCATCCCAATCAAGAACTCCCAATAACAGCAAAATTGATAAGCCAAGCATGGCAGCAACAACGCTTGCTATACCAAGAGCCTCTCTGCATGCAGAGAGCAAGTCAGATAAATAAACAGATGTGTTCAGAGAGGAAACCAAATAAACATTCTTGACACAGACATGCATAACTGGTATTGATAAAATAAGATAATTAGTTCAAGCAATATAAGAATGCATAGAGTAGGCATCTGATGTCTTAGTCGCCTTCTTATAAATCCATATTTTCTTATATAAAATAAAAAACAATAAAGTAGTTATCTATTAAGTCCGGAGATTGCCACAGTCAACAGTGCTTGAGTTCTCTTTAAGTGGAAATGGAGGATGATAGCAAACAACATTGTCAGAAGGCTTCTTTCTAAGTTTTGACAGCTAGAAGAATTCACCAGCTAATGTTGTTTGTGTCCTGGTTAAGATGATTAGCATGTCTGTGTTCTTACATTTTGCAGCCAAGAGAAGACCCATTAAGCAAAATGGGGAAGCCAATTTTGGTGCCAAATATAGCTAATAAAAATTATTGTCTAAGGTATCAATAATATAAACCAATCCATAGTGAGTCAGAAAATGTAACTTTCAACCAACACAGCCTAAAGAACTGTTAATAAGATTTGCGCAAAGACCACCAGCTTATCAAGTCATGCTTATTTGACAATTAAGTGAACAAAGAACCATACAAAATTTGAAACTTCTAAACGTTCTATTCCTAAATGATATTTTAAAATTTTCCTCAACTTTTTTTTTTTTTGAGAGTTAGAAGACTCCAATCTCATCTTCAGCAACAAGAACAATCAGAAACATGACCTGAAATGATCAACTGCAGCATAAAATCATGTTATGAATCAGACTCATGTTGGCTGGTTTCACGTTTGACATTGCGCTTATATGTGTGATAAGGATTGTACAAAACCACAAGTAACAAAAATAATGCAATACCTCATTCACCCAAAAATCAGGCTTCAAGAAGGATCTAGCACAATAGCTTTTAACATTTTATACAAACATTAAACACACTTACATCCAACTACTTCCTTGCCTAAAATGGCAGGTAGAAAAATTTGGATTCTATTTCCTTCTTCCTATAAGCCTCATTTTCCGAATTACTGAAGTAAAAAAATGTAGTCCAAGACTATAGTTGTTCATGCCCATAACCTTTGAGGTGGAGAGATGTTGGTTAGGGACAAGGATATATAACTATGCAGATAGATGAATGATAAAGTTCCCGAATGTAAAGAAAAAAGAAAGAAAGAAAGAAAGAAAGTGCTAGATGATTTCATGGATTTAAGTTTCCCTAAGTTCCAAGATTTAATGGGATGGCATGATAAAATGGAAAAGAAAGCTGACTGGCGAACTTCTGTGATATTCCCTGATATTTCTCCTAGATATTTCACAATATTTCACTGACACTTAGACATTTCTCCAATATTTCAGGATTTTATCTTGATTTTGTTGTATATATATACATATATATATATATATAGAGAGAGAGAGAGAGAGAGAGAGAGAGAGATAAATGAAGTACAAAAAATTGAATTTTGGTAAATAAATTTATTAGAATTATTTTATTCTGAAATTCTAATCCATTGATTGTTCAAACTATAAAAACTACACCACAATCTTGTCAATAACTTTTTATATTATTTGTATAATAATTAAATACAAGAAATATATACACATGTAAAGAAAATTAAACTTTTTTTTTTTTAAATAATCACATTATATCATTCTGTTTTTAAAATCCTCAAATACATCCAAACTAAATACATTATGTTTAGTATTAAATTTATTTTTAAATATTGCATATTGTTGAAGCATGATATATTAAACCCAAATCCTACAAGCTTGAGCTTTTAGAGAGGCACAATAACACAGACGTAGCTTGGTCATAGGCGTCCTGCTCACTCTCCCTTGCAATTTAATCCCATAGCTTATTTGAGTCCATAATGGATTTACTCTCTAATGCAAGTGGTATGGGGCCATGTGCACGTGAGGGAGGGTGTTGAAGCATGATATTCATGGCGAAACCAAATCCATGCTTGAGCGCTTAGAGAGCTTGCTATTTAACACATTATCGCCGCTACAAATTTTATCATATCCAAAAAAAAATCAACATTTATTTTATTTCTTATTTAATCAATGCTTGGAGTTTTTCTTCCATAAATTTTGATCAATTTCCATCCCACCAATAAATCCGTACAACTTCTATATGAATTTTTTAACATCTAATCACCAATATTTCTACAATAAACCCTGAAGAGGTGGCTCAGTTGGTCCACCTTTGGGTTTGTGTTAGGCCTCCTATCCAACTCACCTACACCCGACGCAACGGTAAGGGTGGAAAGAAGGTGCCAAGTGGCACTAGTTAGTTATTTTGTTTTGGAGGGAACAATTTTCAGGGTTGTTGGGGTATGGCGGAATCTGCTTCCGGTAGTGTAATTGAGAGCATAAAAGGGGGGGACCATTATGAGAAAGGGTATAGAAATATTGTGAGAGTAATCTAGGGTGGTTGAAAAAGTAGCGAGAAGGTTTGATGGTTTGAAAAAAGCCTTTTTGTTGATTGGGGGGAGGATTACTTTGATCTAGTCCTGTTTGTCTCACATTCCTAGCTATTTCTTATCCCTCAGGATCCTGCCTAATAAGAGGCTCAAGGTTGCAGAGATTTCTTTGGTCTAGAGCAAGGAAGGTAAGAAGGACCACCTTAAGGTGGGAGGCTGTTGCAAGAACAAGATAAGAGGTTTAGGTCTTGGGAAGATCTATCTAAGAATTCGTGCACTATTGGGAAAATGGCTATGAAGATTTCCTAGGGAAAGGAGTGGATTGTGGCATTAGGTTATAGCTAGTATTAATGGGACACATCCAAACGGATGGGATGCCGATATAGGTTATCGTGGTTAAATGGTCTCACAGATGTCCTTGGAAAGCTATACTCAAGGTTTCCTAATATCTTAACCATCATACTCGCTTGTGGTGGGAAATGTGAGAAAATATGATTTGAAGATTTATGGTCGGGATGACCAACCACTTCTCAGGCACAATACACCGATCTTTATGTAGCGGTTCTTTCAAGAAATCTGACTATTTCAATGGTTCTTAGCTCTTCTCCTCCTTCCACTTTGAGCCTAATTTTCCGACGTAATCTTCCAGATTAAGAAATTGAATACTTTCAAGGGCTTTTGCTTTCTCTTGGTTCTGTGCATCTATCCCCTTCTAAAGCAGATTCAAGAGGATCATCTTTATCTTCCATTTGGTTCGCGACGGCCAAATCTTTCTTCTTCTTGGCTTTATCTTTGCTCCTACTCCTCTTTGTTTCATCCAAATAATTTATGGAGTTCAAAATCTTCAAGGTTAAGGCCTTTTCCCCGGTTGGTAGCTCATAAGAAGGTAAACACCAATGACTTAATGCAATCGAGACGACTCCATAGATCCCTTAATCCCAAAGTGGTGTATTCTTTGTAAAGGCGGGAAGGAGATCCATCGACCACCTTCTTCATTGTCCTTCACTTGTGATCAGGGAACAAAGTTTTCAACTTAGCAAGAATATTGTGGGTTTCTCCAAGGAGCATTGAAGATATGTTTATCATTGCTTTTAGAGGCAAAACTTTATGGCAAATTGTTTGTCTTTCTTTGGTATGGTTTGTTTGGCAAGAGAGAAATGCAAGAATGTTTGAAAACAAAGAGAGATCTAAAAAGGAGGTGTGGGATATATTTTACTTTTACTCGTCTTTGTGGGCTGATTGTACCAAAGCCTTAGTGGTTCCTTTCGCTTTATTTAATCAAGCAAATGGCTTGTATCTCCTAGTCTCCAAGCATGGATACAAGACCATGGGGTGTCCGTGGTGTCTGACACGTGACACGCTGCGAGACGCACCGACACGCTGTCGGATACGTGTCCGATACGTCACTGGCGTAGACGCGACTATATAGTAGGTCAATGACTTCGGACACGGCTGTGTACTCCGCCGACACGGCTGACACGCCGCTTGTTCTCGACGCGATTCCAACTCCAAAGGGGCAGAAAAAGGGAAGGGAGATGAGATGGGAGGCGTGGAGTCCCACCTGTTCCAATGAAGTGGGGAAGATGAGAACACTCATTGACACTGCTTTATGCTTGTTTTGATCTGATCCAATCGACAAGCCAGAGAAGTGGGGAAGGAGAGGAGATGGGAGGCGATGGAGTTCAGCCTGCTACCGGTTCCAAAGCAGTAAGGGGGAAGAGGAGAATGTGGGGATGATGTTACAAGGATGGGGTCAGGGCTCAGTGTGTGTGTGTGTGGGGGTCGGGGGTGGGAGCAAGGAGGGGCTGGGGCAGGGAGCAGGGGGAGCCAAAAGGAGGGGTGCCAAAGTGGGTGGTCGGGGGAGGTGGTAGCAGTGTGGAGTCAAAAATAGGGGTTATACTTAATATAAAGATAAATTATTTAATAAATAATTAAATTATATTTGATTAAATAATTAAATTTTGATAAGAAAGAATATGAATCGCATAATTCTTTTGTGTTCAAAATTCTTTTTCGTAAATACAAATAATGGCATAAAAATTCATCCATTTATTATTAATTTAATATTAGTATAATTATTAACTCTTTGTAAGGATAATTATTTTATTTTATCGTATTATGCCATGTCCTCGCAGATCCAGATCCTCGATTTTTTGAAATTTGCCGCGGTCCTCGTGTCCTCGTGTCGTGATCCCGCGTGGCTCAGATCCGTGTCCGTGCTTCTTAGCTCCTAGTTTTAGCTTTGGTTTTGAAAGTTTTTGTATTGTAGCAAGGAAATATCTTCCTTCTCTTGTACTTTCTTTTATTGTTTAATATATGTTTCAGTTTCTGATAAAAAAAAAAGAAAAAAAAAAAACTATTCATTTGCTATTTCATCCATCAGTATTGAATTTACATATTTTATTCTTCATTTTGAGCACTCTGTTTTTGTTGTGTGTCTCCCTGTGCTTGGTTGTTAAGGGTTGTCTGCAGGTTCAGTAGACAGATCCCATCAGTTTGTTTCCCAATGGTTACTAGTTCAAATCCCTTTAGGGCCACTAGAAGATTTACCCGGTCATTTCACAGCCCTATGGGATTAGTTGAGGTGCATGTAAGCTGACCCATATATATATATATATACTTACATAAACTTTCTTCTAAATGAGTAAACACAAGGTCAGAATAGCAATCGTCTACAACTTGCTTTTGGAGGAGAAGACAAGGAGACAAATAAAACTCTAAGGAATATGGTCAAAATATTGAAATACTATTAAGGTCATCCACAAAAATATCCAAGCAAAAAATGCATGAGAAAACTAATAAGTTTAAAGTGTTGCCTCATGTACCCTATATGTAACAGAAAGATGAAAGTTGTGGGTTCATCAGTAATTGTATTTGGTAAAGAGAATTAAATATTTGGAATCAGACATGTAGAATGATCGGATATGAAATTCTAATTATAATATTACATTAATATCATGAACTTGAGATTTTTGTCAATTTTGATTTAGATTTTAGCATATTTAGTCATCTTAAAATACGTATAAGAATTAAAACGAATTTCAGAGACAGCCCTTTCAAATTATATTTATAAAAATCAGCTACTTAAAAGGCCATTGAAAGTTATCCCTTGAAGCTATAGCTTCAATATAGGGTAATTGAGGCCTAGTAACAATCTATTGATGCTTAAGACTTAACTATTCAAAGGGTTATATCGAGTTAGGGGTCTTCCGCACTTTCTCCACATGTTTTATAGGGTATATAAGCCTCAATATTCAATGGTTTTAATGAGTTCTGCTTTCATGATGTTTTGATAACATTTAAAAGTCTTGTCCTGGGTTCAAAACTAGGGTTAGTGCATCCAGAGGATCATTCAATGACCATGGTAAGATTGTTCACTGACTTAGTTCCAAGTGAGGAGAGTGACTTCTTTTCCTTTTTTTGCTTGTCTATAGGTGCTTATTGCATGTACAATGTATTCTAGTGTGCCCCTTTCTTTCAGCATTGGAACTTATATATATCTGGTTTTTCCTTAATCCCCAGGTTAAACCTTTTAGTAAGGATTTAGTTACTACAATTAATCTTAAGGGGAAAAGAGATTGAGAAGAATAAATAAAGGATTTGGTCATTGTAATGATTAAACTCATATATAATAATTAGTTTCATATTATATATAAATAAAGGAAAATGACTACTATAATGGATAGATGACAAGGGCAAAAATACCAATAGAGAAGGGAAAAAAAACTTGTCCTTTTTTTGTTCATTCCCTAGGAGTATGATGCATAAGAGTTCTCACTTAATTTACTGAATCTATACAGAGTTAAAATTTCCAATATGTTCCCTAAACATGGCAATCTTGTAAGCAAGAATAAGATACTCATTCTGTTAAGATACCTGTGCAACGAAAACAGACCATAAAATATCCATCAAGTCACATGGTATGTTCCTAAAAGGTGTCAATCCTTCCCATGACACTTTAAAGGCCCACAAAAGCTTCCAAGGAGTTTACTTTTGGAAGAAGAAGGAAAAGAAGATATGGCAATAACTTGATGCCTCCATTCTCTTTTATTTTTTTCCTGTTAATTTGTTTCTATTATCACACAGTAAGGCCTCTTTGCCCAAGCTATCATGTCAACCTTATAGATTTTTCACAAGACAATTCTAAAATATTTCATAATAATTATGCAAAGTAAGATGGCATAGTAGCTGTTTACCGAAGTTCGCAAAAATATTATCTGCCAAACTCAGAGGAATTCTTTTATAAAGATTATGGTTCCCAAAATGCAAAGAAGAGAATGCCGATATAGTGTTTAGCTCAGAGAATAAATCAGCAACAAAAATCTCAAAACGACAAAGCAAAATAACAGTCCAAGTGCCACGTCAACAGAAAAAAACAAAAAATAGAGAAAAAATAATATAAAGATAAAAGAGTAGCTGCATTACCCAAAGACCCATAAAGATACCGCAAGAAGCATTGTGCCAATCATCACCCACTCATCTCTTTTGACAGGACCCATAAGTTCCAGCTTTTTAGCAGCTATGGCAGGGGCATCTGGTGTGTCTTTCATCTCAGGGGGATATAGATGATATAAGATAAATGGGGTAAGTAGAAGAGAAACCAGTGCTGGTACACTGGCAACCCTGAACCAAGAAACCCATGGGTTTGAAACAATCACCCCAACTTCCTCAGCTAGTTTGAGGCATAGCATGTTTTGAGCTGCAGCAGTCAGGAAAAGAGCACTAGAGTTACCAGCAGACTGTCAATCATGCACACAAGAGTATAGTCATGTAGCTATCATGTGGTGCCAAAATATATATACAAAAAAGAAATATCATATAGTATAACTGGGAGATTGAGATGTTAAAATTCAAAATGAAGAACAGACAGATTATTAAAATCATACAACCTGGCCAGTAGACTAATTCATAAAAGTAAAACAAGTTCTCCCTTTTGGTAAATATGAAGGTTAGGATTAAGAAAAACGCACATATGCAACACAAAAATCCAATCAAGGACCTTATATACCTGAATCAAAAGTGAACAGGCATCGACAGGATTGATTGTCCTATCGACAAGATTCCCTGCCAATTCCAATGAAATGCCAGAGGCTCACTTCCAAAAAAAATTCATGAAATTAGGCTGCCATTTGCTAAGTTCTTCGAGAATATATTTCCAAATATATAGAGAATTTTTAGGTTGTATTGGTTCCCAGAAAATACTAAGGAAAGAAAAAAATGCTAAAGAAAATGATTTTCTTATGTTTGTTTGTCTAATGAAAATTTCAAAAAAATTTAAATATAAATAAAATTACTTAAAAACTTACATATTCTTAATTTACCCAATCTTTGTATTGATGAGTTAAAATTAAAAAAAAAAAAAAAGGGGTTTGAAGCAGCAAAATAAAAATAATATGTCGGATTATTTTTATTTTCCTTCTTTTTTTGCCTTCCTTCCACTTTTCCTCTCTATTTTCTCTACGTTACATTTTCCTTAAAATTTATGGGAACCAAACATAACCTTAAGGTTTTGAGAATAAAAAATAAGAAAAACTTTTAGAAGATGAACCTTTCATGTCCTCCTTAACCACAAGAAAGAAAAGGGAATTGCAAATGGAAACAATTACACATTACAATGTTAAAGAAGCAGGGATATTTTTCTTTTTTTTTTTTTTTTTTCTGATAGGTAAACGAGGAAATTATATTAAGCCAAAGAAGGAGCCAAAAGGGCAACCCAACAAGCATATACGGGACGTATATAGAGGGAACCCAAACAGCCTATACACAAAAGAGGGCTCGAAACAAAAACCTACCAACCCAACAAACAAGCTAGAGAATGCAAAAAACAACATCTTACAAGATAGCAATCCACCTCAGGAACTAGCCCAAGAAAAAAGAGACTCAAGGAAAAAAGACTTTAATTTATGAGAGGAGAAACAATTATCTTCAAAAACTACTTTGTTCCTCTCCTTCCAAATCGCCTATATCAAGCATAGTGGAGCCGCCCACCACAACTTTAATTCCTTTTTCCTCAAAGGAGACGAATCCAACCAAGGATAAATTTTTTTTTTTTTTTTGATAAGCTGAGAAATATATTGACAAAAAAGGGCCAAGCCCTAGAGTATACAGGGAGTATACAAAGAAAAGAAAAACAAAAAAGAGATGAGTAGAGGGACATATACCAACCACCCAAAACAAAAGTGCTTAGAGCTAGGAGAATACATGGCTAAACAAGCTTACAATAGAGTACTCCCCCTCATAAATTATCCCTGCCCAAGAGTGAGGGAAGTTATGAAAGGACAAACCAAGGATAAAATATTACACCAAAAAAGGACAAACCCAACCACCACCATGTACAAAAAATAGGGTTGTCCACAAACACCAAATCTTTTTGGGGCGAATAAAAAGATGCTTTATTACTTCTTCTATCTTCCCACAAAAATGGCACCTAATAGCAAGGGAATTTTCCCCACCAAGCTTCCCAAGCAAAAAAACCCAACTTTTGTGGGAACACAAGAATTCCAAAGCATCTTAACCGGCACCAACTGCTGTCTTCCACCTTCCAAGAAGTCAAAGCTGGTCTTTACAGAGAATAAACCATCCTTAGCCTCCTTAGAAAGAAGCATATCTCCACCCATTGGGCAAATTCTTTTCGTCCTGATTGTACAAATGAAGCACTGAACCAAATCCAACTCCCAATTATTGAAGAGTCATTCAAAATTGAAGTTCCAATCACCTCCCGACCCTAAGGCCTCTCATAGCTCTACCACACTAGCCCCTTTAGAGCCAGCCACCTCATATAGGGAGGGGAAGGTCATGCACAAGGGGGCCTCACCACACCACACATCCTCCCAAAATCTAATTTTGGGCCCATCACCAACTTCGAAAGAACAATTTTGCTTCAATTGCATTACTTCCTTATTTATTTCCAAAGGCCCACCCCATAGCTCCCTCTTATAAATTTAGCAAACCAACCCCCCTCCTCAGCCCCATATTTTATGCTAATAATATTCCTCCAAGAAGAGTTTTCATCCACTGCAAACCTCCAATTCCACTTCCTAAGGAGTGCCATTTTAAGGTTGGAGAGACTACAAATTCCTAACCGTCCCTTCTCTTTATTCAAACAAACATTGTCCCAATTTACCAAGTGTATTTTCTTTTCTAGTTTGCCTCCTCCCCATAGGAAGTCCCTTTGAATTTTCTCCAATCTAGACTTAGCACCCCTTGGCAGCCGGAATAGAGACATAATATAGATGGGCATGTTGGAAAGAGTGCTTCTTATAAGAGTGAGTCTTCCACCTTTGGATATGTATTGCTTTTTCCACAAGGCAAGCCTTTTACGGAGCCTCTCCTCAACCCCGGTCCCACACTTCTATAGAAATGCGCTTCCACACTATTTCTTGCTCCATTTTCACTTCTTTATACCCAAACACTTTGCTTAAGACAGTTAAATCCAAACAAAACTATTCTATCTTCTTCTGGTACAATATGAAATTAATTTAATTAAATGGGAAATTTATAACCAAACAATTTGCTTAAGACAGCTAAATCCAAACAAAACTATTCTATCTTCTTCTGGTACAATATGAAATTAATTTAATCAAATGGGAAAGGCTGTAATGGGGTAAACTTTCAAGCTTGGACCAATAAAAATACCAATTAGAATTTACATTACGCAAGAATTTAAAAGAATCAACTAAACACAAAATTCAATTCATTTTAAAGTCCACTGTGTGCCCTCGACTCCAATAACCACCGAGCCAAATGATTTAATTAAGATCTCCCGGCATTAAAATAATGAAAATGTTATACTACTTCTGACATTATTTCAACAACCAAACTTATAAATGGTCAAATGAATAGGGAGTGGGAAAGCAAACCTGAAATTGGGATTGAACGAGATAAGCGCCGAGTTTCCTAGCAGAGGGATCACCAGGTTTACTCCCAACGGAATGCGACAAGGACTTGATAATGGGCAAGTAAATGCCACCAGCTCTGGCGGTGGTGGAAGGCATTGCAGGAGCAATGAGAACCTCACTGAAAGTTAACCCATATGACAACCCCAGAGTACTCTTCCCCAACCACTTCACAAAGTAGTTGGCAACTCGATCGCCCAACCCTGTTTTCACGAACCCACGGGCAAAGAAAAAAGAAATTACGATCAACCAAATCACCTCGTTGGTGAACGCCTCGAAAGCGGTGGAAAACGACAGCGTTTTGGTGAGAATTGAGGTGGCGAGGCCGAGAAAAGCCCAGGCACCCACCGGCAATGGATTCAATACGAGTCCGGCGATGGTTGAGAGAAATATGGACAGCAGTTGCCAGGCTTGCATCGACACTTCCACGGGTTTCGGCACCAAGAATTGGCAATCGTCATCGGATAAACAGATTATGAGGGAATAATTTTTGGCCCCTAGGGGACACTCACACCGGCGGTAGCGGCGAGGAGGCTTGGATTGGGCGAGGCGGAGCCTGGAGTTTTGGGGACGGTTTTGAATTGAAGAGGGCGAGGGGGGAAAGAAGGTGCGAGGGAGGTGATCGGAGGTTGAGAAGCGGACGAGGAGAGGCGGAGGATGGGAGAATGTTGACGGGAGATTTGAGGGAGGGTTGCGATCTGCGGAGTAAAGAAAGGCGAGAGGAGGGTGAGAAGGAGGAAGATGAAGTGTAGAGGACGAAGCTCTCCATTTCCTTCGGGAGAAATTCCACAATCCGACAACAATTCACAGAGAGAGTTGCAATGAGATGCGATTCTTTCCTCCCAAACAGAAAATGAAGAGAAAGAAGGGGGGAGAAAGAGGAGGGAGGAGGGAGAAGGGAGGAAGTAGAGCTTTTACGCTTTTTCTGCTGAATGCAGCTGCTTGTCAGTTCTGAGGAGGAGCGGAGCCTCCAAAGATGGGGATGTGAGGAGGGAAATTACATGGGAATACCTTATTTTTGTTTATTTAAGAAAAAAGAAAAGGAAAAGAAAAGAAAAAAAGGGGGAAGATTTTTGTTTTGAGGTGACTATTCAGTATTCCTGGGTTTTTTTTTATAATAATAATATCATTGAAAAAATATTTTTTAATTACCAACTAAACACTGTATAAAGACATGATTTTAATATAAATTATGAAATCGTGTTTTTAAAGAAAAACACAATTTTAAAGAAATTACGATGTCATTTTTTTAAAACATAATTCAATATAAAGAGTAAAGTCAGCTATTAAAAACAGATTAAATATAAAATTTCAAATCGTATTTTGTGTTACGCATTTCAATTTAAAATTGCGAAATCGCTATTTTGAAAAGACACAGCTTTTCTAGCAGAAAATCGCTAAATCATATTTCAAGCACACAATTTCAATATAAAATTTAGAAAGTTTCATATTTCAAGCACACCTGATTCACAAGTAAAATTTTGAAGTCGTGTTTTAAAGACACGATTTCAATTCAAAACACACATCACAACTTAGCCATTGAAATTACCTTAAAAATGAACATATTTTTTATAAATGTTTGTTTGAAATACTAAATTCTGACTTAAAACAAATCTTTAATAAAATAATTTCTTAAACAATCTATTGTTAAGAAATTAAAATAAATTTAAATAGTTTAAAACAATTTGTTAAACAATCTATTGTTAAGAAATTAAAATAAATTTAAATAGTTAATAACAATTTGTTAAACAATCAAATGTTCAGAGATTAAAATGAATTCAAATTAACAATCAATTGAGTCACAATGCAGAAGAATAGAACTGCAAGAAGTATCACAACACAACAAACACGAGAGCGAAATATACATTGTGGGTTTCGCCATAAAGGGATTTAATACATCCAAAAAAATAAGAGTTTTAGATTTAAATATTTTATTTGAATTTTTTTTTTACAAAAATAGTTTGAAATTAAACTAATGCACTAAAAGAATAAGATAACGCCATTGTCATGAATACTTTATTTGAAAAATTATAAAATTGGCTAGAACCGAAACTAATATTCAAAGAAGATGGTAATAATCACATTACTTCGACAACAACACCGACTTTTATCAACGCCGGCTTATCCACGACAAGCCGAATCGAATTTTTATCAAACGCCACTCGTTACGATAATACATTCGATAAAAATTTCAATTACTACACACATACGATAAAAATCTAATCACATTATCTACGATACAGATTTGCCATCTTCTTAATCCTACCCTACTTCCAAACGTATCTACTGAACATTAATTTGATTAAAACTAAATTTTATTTTATTTTTTCAACAATTATTTCCGAAATTAAAACTCCAAAAAAAAAGCGCCCAATGACAATATCCCATAATGGCTTCCTTTCCCAAAATCTTATGACAAGCTTGGAGGAGAGATCCAGCCTGCTGTTGTATTATTCCAAGATCTTATGCAAGTACCCTGCATGCTCTTCTATACGCAACTCAAGAGTTCTATGCACCTGTGCAAAAGGAAGAGAATTCAATCAATGACAATAGAAAGGCTCATGCTGTGTTCTGTGTGATTTATCTTCAATCACAAATAAGAGTGACAATATGTCTTCTGCTAATGGGTGTATACTATCTCTTTTTTTTTCTTTTTCTTTTTTTGATAGGTAAATTAGAGAAAAAGAGCCGAGCCCGAAAGTATACAAGGAGTGTACAAAAGGCTCCAAAAAAAGATAAACAAGCTAGAGAAAAAGAAAGAAAGAAACCAGCTCAACCCCTACATAGTGACCAAAAAATCTATTACATTTAAGGCCCGTAGACATTTGAATTTATTGAAACATCCAAGACCATAAAGTCGAACATCAAAGCAGCTTCTTCATCCTTTCGGTCATGCACCATATCCTCAAAAACAACCTCATTTCTCTCTCCAAATTGTCCAAACAAAACATAATGGGGCAACCATCCAAACTTTCCTCATGGATTTTCTGGATAGTAGACCCTTCCATCTTGCCAGAGTATCCTTTATGGATCTTGGGAGGACCCAATAAACCCCAAATATCGTAAAAATGAAAGCCCAAAGATTGTGAACCTTAGGACAGTGTAGCAGCATATGGTCCAAACTCTCCTCATCCTTACCAATACGTGAGGGCACTCCACTGGGTACTGCCTCTCCTCTTTTCTCGAAATAAGTTATGATAACAAGATCTTACCCCACCAAACTTCCCAAGCAAAGAAACTAATCTTTATGGGGATACAATTGTTCGAAATCATCTTTTTGAGGAAGTTCTCCACATTCCCTCCCATGAGCTTGTCATAACAAGACTTAACAGTAAAAACGCCCCTCTTGGATAAGCTCCAAACCAAACTGTCTTTCCTATCAGGATATAGCCTTACTCCATGGATGGTGGCCAAGAGGTTAAGGACATCATTGATCTCTCAGTCATTAAAAGACTACGTAAGTGTTGATTCATCCCCTCTTTCCCTAGACCAACTTAAAAGATCTTCAAGATAAAGATCCTTGTAAATTTCTAGCATTACAGAATTGTTGTGAAAGGCTTCACTTAAAGGTTCCGTTCCACACCAAATGTCTTTCCAAAAGCGAAAGCGCTTCCCATTCCCTACAACAAGATTGTTGAACTGTTTTAGTACTGCTGCCTCCTTACTAATATCTTTCCACAAACCCACACCAAAAGCACTTACCATTTCGTAAACCACTTCCCTTGTCCACAATTCAAATTAAACCCCGTAGTAATTCTAGCTTAAAAAAAATAGAAAAATGGTAATTTCAATCAAAATCCAAAATTTTTCTAGACCTTAGATGACGAAACGGATCCCATCGCCGAATCGTCTCAATAAAATCTACTTACTACGCCGAAATTGGCCGAATTTCTAGACAATCTAATTTCACGCTGAGGCAATCGAGCGGCGGACACACAGACATTGTGGAGCGGCTCAAGAGTGTTACATGTCATGTGTAGAATGAGTCAAACATGAGCTCTAATGGGACCCAGAAGAGACATGCAGAACATGTGGAGCTGTGAAAATCCACATAGATTGGATAAAGAGGATAGCGGAATCCTAAGAACCAATGAAAAGTTGGATAAGCCGGCACGTAGAGGACAAGCTTCCTTCGATCCCAACCTGCACTCAAATCGTTTGGGAGCAAAGAACAGAGAGTAAAGAAAGAAACCGAGAAAGAGAGAGAAAAGAGGAGAGATTTTAGAGTGAGAAGCTCTCACTTATCTCTAGATTTCCCAGTGATTGGTTCGTCAAATCAAGAGACAAGAGGCAAGTCGATCCCACCGCAAGAGCTACGCTGCGGTACCGGTATCAGTGAGCTCGACAAACTCGAGGCAGGGTTTTCTCCTACTGATTTATTTTCGCCATTGTCACTGTTAGGATGTTAGGGTCCAATGGGTCGCTCATCTACCCAAAACTGGCTTCCAACTGAAAACCCCTAGAAGAGTTTCTGACGTCCAACCATCCGAGATCCGCCACGGTTTTTGTTATTTCGACATGCGACGCCAACGATCAACAACACGCATTGCAGAGCGCCACGGAAACCAGAAATATCCGACCTTTCCAAACGATAAAACGAGACTCCCACAAAATCCAAAATTTTTCAGATTCGACGATGAAATCCGACTTCACCGTCGAACTCTCGCGAACTGCTACCACGTCGAATTTGTCGACTTAAGACAACAAATTTCACTTCTTTCTCGAGTGTTAATCGCGTCTACTACCGCATTTAATGTACAGAGAAGCAATACATGATATGAGAGGCATGTGATGTGACAAGGGCCACCTACTACATGTATCCATGTGACACATGTCATGTGAATAGTGAGAGGATAAGAAATAAATGGCTTTTATTAAGTCATATGTCAAAGGGCCTTTAAAGTCAAACTAAGAGAACAAAAGGGGAATAAAATGAAAAGAAAAAGAACATCTTCTTTTTCTTTTGGCCTCGTATCCGACAGTGAGGGGAGAAAATAGGGTTTAGAGAGAGAGAGTCCACCTTCTCTCTAAATTTCCCGGTGATCGAACCGACGGTTCCTGGCGAGACAAGAGGCAAAGTCGTTTACGCCGTATGGCTACGCATGGGTACCGATTTGTGGAGTTTTGACAACTGGGAGGTAGGGGTTTTCTCCTACTGACACTTTTTAAATTAAACCAATTTAATTTGATGAGGATATCTGAGGATCTGATGGCCCCCACTTTTCGATTCCCAAAGATTGGAACTGAGTGAGGAAATCCATAGAGTGGCCGCCGGGACGCTTGAGACCTGTGGTTGTACTGCTCATGTGATCTGCGGTGTGGTTTGTGTCGTCAAGGCTCAAAATGAATCGCTTAAATTGTTTATTGAAATTTCATGTGAGTTTACCTGTGTTATTGCTATGAATGAATAACATGTTGTTGTGTGTTAATTTTTGTTAGTATATGCATGCTTAATATATTAACATGAATTGTTGTGAATGGCATAATGTATTTCATATGCACTGCGATAACCTAGAATAATAGGTGTGAGTGCATGATATGAAAAATGTGGTTGCTAAATGGATTTCAAAGGAAGATTTTCCGAAGAATTGTTTTAGAGAATTGTCCAACAGTTCATCTCAGAGGAAGACCTATAACTGTTTCGGAGAGTTACCCAGCAATTCACCTCGGAGGGTTGTCCAATAGATTTTACCGAAACTCAGATTATTTTCAAGAAAAAACCTTTGTTTGAAAAAACAAGTATTTTCACCCTTAGCTTAGCATGCGTGAGGGAGTCAGTGAGGCTCGAGAAGTGGGAAAGGGTGAGTCACATTTTCATCCATTTCATGCAGACATTTGAGCAGAATATTAGCATGCTTTGCTCGAATGTTTGGTTTGTCATCAGATGAGCAATTTAGGTGAGTAACCCATGTAGGATAATTCCACTACTCGGGCATCGCTTCACCCTATCGAGGAAAAAAATTATTTCGTGCACCGAAGGTTCACTGGGATGGACGCATCCGGGAGGTCTTAGAGATTTAAGAAATGGCCAAGGTGCCCTGTCATGTATTTTGTAAAAATTGGGTAAAAGACCCAGCTTTTCGATATACCAGAATCAAAACAAATTGTAAATTCACTTATTTTTGTATAAAAAATACATTTTGGTGAGTATGGATGTATGGGCAGACGTGGCCATTTTTATCCACGTATGGGTCTCATGATATGAGACACACAGGTTTCCATAGGTTGACGATGGTCAATGGAACCCCCGGGAAATAGGGCGTCACAGGACAACTCCAAGATGGACTGTCGATTTGTTTATTAGCCCATGTGAGCTAATTTTGAGTGCTTTTGCTATGAATGAATAACATGTTGCCTTGTGTGAATTACGTTAATATATGCATGATTGATATATTAACATGAATTATTGTGAAATGACATATTGCATTTCATATGCACAGAACTTGTAACAATAGTAATGAGCCACATTTGGCTACGAAAAACAAACATGGTTATCAAATGAATTCATGGGAAGATTCTCTCCGTAAGCACTGGCTCTCGAAGTCGGGTCTAAATGTGTCATCTCTCGAGGAAGACCCATGACTGCTTCTGAGAGTTATCTGAAGAATTCACCCGAGGTCATTCAATGTAATCTTATCTAAAATCGTATTATGTTTTCAAGAACAAAAACCTTTTGTTTTGAAAATAATGTTTTCTCACACTTGGCTTAGGCATACGTGTGGGAGTCAGTGAGGGCTCGAGAAGTGGGAAATGGTGAGTCACATTCTCATCCATAACATGTAGATATTTGAGTAGGGACTTGTATGTTTAACTTGAATGTTTGGTGTGCCATTGCATGAGCACTTAGATGGGGAGTAACCCATGTAGGAAAATATCACTATTGAGAATTGCTCACCCCGTCGTGGGATCCCTTTTTAAGGTACAGGGAGTGTTCAAGAAGACGACGCTCACTAGAGGCCACTTTTGAGAAGAAAGCCGACATGTGGCTTTGATTTTATATTTTTGTAAACATGTATGAAATATTATGATCAATACATGTTTTTATAGGAGTGTAATTAAATCCTAAAACTATTGTAATCTAGTTGATTATATTTTGGTGAGTATGGATGTATGGGCCCGACGTAGCCATTTTTACTCATGTATGAGTCTTATGGTATGAGACACACAGGTTTCCGTAGGTTGACGATGGTCAACGGGACCCGGGTTTTAGGGCGTCACAATATTTAATGTTGATGATGTTCTTCCACAGCAGGTTGTCCTCACTTGTGAACCTCTAAGCCCATTTGGCAAGGAGAGCTTTATTTAGGGTCCCAAGACATTTAACACCCAAGCCCCCCCTAACCTTTTTGGAACAAACAGTCTTCTACTTCACAAGGTGAATTTTCCTTTCTAAGGCCACTCCTCCCCACAGGAACTCCCTCTAAATTTTCTCCAATCTCATTTTTACCTTTCTTGGGATCCATAGGAGAGACAAAAAATAAATAGGCATATTGGATAAAGTACTATTTATAAGGGTTAGTCTCCCGCCTTTTGAAATGCAATGACACTTCCACAAAGCTAATCTCTTCCAGCATCTCTCCTCAACACCATCCCAAACGGTTTCCATCTTGTGGTTGGCACCCAATGGTATTCTATCTCCTGAAAATAACACATATGGTTCCCCTTTTAAAATATCATTTATCCCTTGCAAATGGGATGAATAAATTTGTATACTGGCTGCAAAATATCATTTCTTATACTGGATGAATTTTATGATTCTTTTTTCACAAATTTTTTTTATAAAGTGATTCTTTTCCCACAACATTGATGATCAAATCAAAACTGGAACACTATATACGTCTAGCACATGCACATTCTATTCAAATGAAATGGCCAAAAACACTAAGCATAAACGAAATTGATAGGCAATGAAATTGGATATTTAAAGACTTTTTATCATCAAATGAAATGGTCAAGCTTAAGTTTAAATCTAGAATAGGTTATTTTCTTTTCATTTTCTTTTTTTTTCTCTAGTATATTGAAACTTTTCCTTTTCACTTTTCAAATGTTTATACATTCTTGCAATTTATCATAATATTTGGACGACACAATTTATAAGAAAAATGTCTAATTTTATAGAAAAGAAAAAAGTGTTTCATTGGACTAGAATCTCTATGTCAGTAGTTAAACCTTGACATATAGAGAACAATATTATTACTTTACAAAAGGGGTGCCTAAAAAAGCTTATAATTCGTGACAGTCCTGGATTACTATTTAGTAAGTGTTTGCTTAGTCAACTCTAATTTTGCAAACTAGTTTCTAAATTAGTGAACTTCCAACATTGAAATAATGTAAATACAAACTCCAGTCGCTCATTTATCAATTGCTTAATATGACAACAACAATTAAGCAAGCAGATTTTTTTTTATAAGCAACAATTAAGCATTGAGATATACATAGGTTAAACCCACTGGGACCATAACTGAATTTCTCTACCCTTCATTGAATTTGTTTTTTGTAGTAGTGTTTCATAGAGCAAATAACCTTACTTCTACTAGGCGTCCTTAGCTTGTATTATTTCATTTTTGAAATGTACTTACCAAGGAAATGACATATATCAAAGTATAGGCTTTAATTTTTGTTATCAACTATCATTTTGACTCGTCCACAAGCCTAACTTAGCTCAATTGGTTAAAGACATTCAAGGGTATAAAAGTATTTGGACAAAGGGTAGGGAGGGTTTAGTCCCAGGAAGCAATTACTATACACATTATATTAAAAGGTGATTAGTTTTCAAAAAAAAACTATCATTTTGACTCATCTTTGTAGTTCTCTACACAAAGTAATGTTAAAACGTGAACCTCATGGGACAACTAATTTCTCTCCTACAAAGAAAAAATGTGGTAAAAGCGGATATTTTTCCCATTACTAAAATCATAAAATGGTGTGAAAAATCCATTATCAGGAGTTCTAATATCCCAACACTTTGTGAACAGACAAACACATCATAACATTTTTGAGAATTCCAATTTTTTTTTGGAGAAAATAGAATTCTACCTATTTCATCATTATTGATAGTGGTAATCCCCCAAATGACCAGAATGATTGAATAACATAAAAACAAAAAAATAAAAATAAAAAGCCATCTTAGCAGACCTTGAAAAAAAATCAAAGACAAACAATCCATAACCCTAGGTTGAAAGTGAAAGATAAAAGGAAGAAGAAGGCTACCATCGAGGCTTATGTTCCTCCAAGCCCTCCGCCTATGTTCCTCCCAAGCACCAAACTACGCTGCAGCGTGCCCAGAAAACACTGTGAGGCTTGATCGCATCAATGGGGTCCCTCTCGTCCCGAGCACGTAGATCTCATCGATCAAGCTCCACGGGCATCGGGTTGAGAGTCTCGAGGCGGCGTAGTCCATGGTGAGACATCACGGATGCGGTCGCGAGGAGAACGGAATCGGACAACGACGGCGAAGCGGAGTTGTTGCGTAACGGCCAAGGAAGTCTGTCCCAGGGTTCTTCCTGACTAACATGGATGGATGAAGAATCTATAGGTTTATTGAGTTAGATGTGCGGTGTGGTGGTGTGTGGTGTATTAGGGAAGATGTGAGGGAGAGCAGGGGTGCAGAGAGTAGAGAAAAAGATGAAATAACGAGGATAGGGTTTTGACTTTGAAGGAACTAAGAAATCTTTTTTTTTTTTAACGATTAAAAAAAATATTATTTTTTTTAGTATCTGCATTTACTTGGCACTTAGGTGGCCAGATGTACCATAATTCCCTAAATATTATTTTAACTCTAACATTTTTAAAAAAAAGAATCCCAGTATTCCTCTTTCACTTAGAAGCAAAGATTAAAAATGGATATATCGGCACTTAAATTTTACAAATATATAAAAAATATCGATAAATATTTTTATAAAAATATCGATAATTAAAAATAATTCAAACGGACAAAATCGATATTTAGTCCTTCTTGTTACTTGTAGCATGCATAAGCTTGGGATTTATACATTTAAAAAATGGCAGATCAATAGATAATTAATGAAATGTTATAGATAAATATCGAACTCTGCAAAACATTCGGAGATCGAAATAGAAGACGAGGAGAAATAGAAGATTGCGGGAATCGGGCAAATAGCTCACATTTGCAAAAAAACAAAAAATAAGGTTATTTCGTGTTTCCTACGCTTTCTCAGCAACCAAGCAAGAACTCACCGTCGTCGAAGACCACAGAGCCGAATGCCAAACAGAGGAGAAAGCACATAACCCAAAGCGAAATGCCATCACTGACCTCGCAATCGCCATTGAAGCCCAAACAACCAAACAATCACAAAGAAAAACGAAACCCAGAAAAAAAAAGAAAAAAAAAGAGAACACTAAGACAGAGAAACAAATTCTTGAAATGGAAGCTTTGATTCCACGACCACAGCTGGACAACCTAAGTCCGTACACCCACAAAAAAGAAGAAGATGAGACTCCCCCTCCTCACCTCCCCTTCCCGGAGTCACCGACATGGAAACGATCCGTTGCCCATATAAAGAGAGAGACAACAGAGTTTTTTTTGGAGAAATTTTATTTCTGCTTTTTCATTTATTTCTATCTGTAAAATTCGAAATAAATGAAAATCTGAATTCTGTAACGTATTTTTTATATTTCTTTTCTTCTTCTTAAATACTCTGCAGCCTTGTTTAAAATTAATTACTTTTAATGATGTAATTTAATTTTCATGCAGCGTCACATTTATTTATATTTAATTTAAATTAAATAAAAAAATTAATGTAAAGTACTTCGGATTTTGAAATAGGACGTGTAGTTTTCTAGATTTTGAAATCCGGATTATTTGAGCGTTTTTAAATTTGCGTTTCGTGTAACAAGATTTAAATTTCGGGATCGTGGGTAAATTCCGGGATTTTAATATCAGGATATGAAGCATTACGGATTTACAAATCTGGAATTATTCATTTTAAATTTTTCAATTTTTTAAATAAAGTGTGGTTTAAGTATATGGGAGATAAAATTTAAGTATATTATATAAATTATAAGATTTAAGTATATTATATAAATTATTTTAATATTTATAAATTTGTATATGGGGACATGAGGAGAATCTTATTTGGGAAAGTAAAGTATTAGAATGTGATGCAAAGAGTATATTTTGGGGTTTACTTAGTAAATAAGGTGTGAAGAGATATTTAAAGGGTGTATATAGAACCTTTTTTTTTTTTTCCTCTCCTTTGGCCTTTCAATTATTTCGATTTTTTCAAGCTTCTTTGTTACTGAAATTAATGTCGACATATTGGGATATATCCCGAAATATCGTCGAAATTCGATATATGAAATGTCGATGAAATATCGACCGACATTTCTGAAATTTTAGTCCTTTCTTGTAAGTTGTTTCCTTCCGTATTTGCCTTTTGGGGATGTTTGAACAACCATCGCATTGATGTTTGCTTTCTCTTTTCAAGAGTGTTCTTCGTATTTCCGAAATTGTCTGATTTTAGAGAATACCTTTTTTCACATTGTTCGTGTTTTTAAAAACAATTTCTTGGAATGGTTTAATACCTTTTTTTTTTTTCACATTGTTCGTGTTTTTAAAAACTATTTTTTGGAATGGTTTTCAAGAACACGAATCAAATACAGACTCAACTTATTTTCTATGCTATTTAAAAAAATAATAATTTAGAGTGGAAATTAATTAATAAACAAATAATATTAAAATTTCTCTTTATAATCAAATTGTAAATGATATGGTCAAAAAATTTTTTGAAACAATGTCTGGCAAATTTAAGGGTATGTTTTGTTCATGATTTTTGAAAAGCATTTTTGTTTTTCAAAGAAATGAGAATAAAAGAAAATATGGAAAATATATGTATTATTTCCGATTTTATATTATGAAAAACACAAAAATCTGAAAACATTATTTAAGGAAACGAGAAAAGTTTTCGGAAGAACAAAAGGATGGTCTGCGTGTTTGTGATACCAATTCTTAATTTTAAAAAGCAGGAATAAAACGAGCACTTAATTCTCTATCAATTTTTTTATCATATTTTGATAAAAATACCATCATTGCTTTTTCTTTTATAAGACACATATAAATACATAAAGGATAAAATGTATTTTTGTCTATAGTAAGTTATTTTTTAGAAAAAAATATATAGAAAGAATTAAATTTACAAATTTTGAATTATTAGATATCTTTTAACCAAATATTTCAATTGTAGAATAGAAATTTATCATCATACATCACACTATTCTTATCCTTCTAAGGATAAAGAGCAACGCGATCATATAAATTTACCAAAAGTCATGCCAAAATGTCTTTTACTTTCTAATTAGATGATTAAGAAAGGCATTTTTCATATCCTGTGGTCGAATAATGCTAATTTTCTCTCTCCTCTCATTTGGAAATCTTAGTTCGATTTACATTCTTTATTTTTCATTTTATTAGAAAAGAAGAGAATTGGTTTGGCATGCGACTTGAAATCTTACACTTTTTAAAATTGTTAAATGCTGAAATATGAGATTTATATACCAGCAAAGTGGTTTCTTAATTGTATTATAGTTTTTATTCAATTTTCTTTTGTTCTTTTGTGTTTTTATCATCGATTTGTTACGGTGTATGATTGTGTCCTCGTACGACGATTGATTTGTTCGTTGGTTTTTGTGTGGGCCATTTAAACGATAAAGCTGTTTCGATCATATAGAGAAGTTTGTAAGGTTTTCATTAAGTGGGCTTCATTAATTGGAATTAAAACTGAATTAAGTTTGGTCTAATTAAAGTGAGGTTATTGGGCTTCTTAATAAATCGTATAAAATTTGGCTAGTGTGTGAAATTTGAGTTCGACCGGCCCGTTGAGAGGGCGTAATTCGGAACTACATTTAAGGAAAAGCTGAAGTCCTCAATACTAAGAGATACATTTAAATCGCATGCGGTTTTCTCTCGTACGGTTTGAGAGAAGTGATCGGCAATCTCATAAAGCCGAGTTTAGTCGTTTGGGAGAAGATCTTGAGATCTTGAATCCAGTTCTCTTTGCGGCTCTTCATCGATTCCAGCATCAGAGAAGATATCGATGGATTCAATCGGGTACATGATTTTGATTTTTCTCCATTAATGTTATGCTTTGTGTTCTAACATGGTAATCTAGGTTGATAGAATGGTATCCTACGATTAGTATCAGGAAACCAGCCATGAACTAAGTGAAACATAAGGAATTGGAAGGCTTTGGGTTTTGAAAATCGTACTACGTCCCGATTTTGGATTTTTCGTTAAATCGAAATTAAATATTTTTGCGTATTTGGAGTCTACACGGCGAGGCGATCACGCCGGTGGTGGCGTCGCGGAGGTGGCCGGACCCGGCGCCCTCGCGTGCGCCCGCGGCGGCGTTCGCGAGGGCGACGGCGTGAAGGACGCGCGCGGTCTGATCCAGCGGTCTGCGGCGTCGTGGCGTCATCAGCCCGATCGCTGGCCGACCGGTGGCCGGATCTGCAGGCCGTTTTGACCGGTCGGTTGATGAGCGGCGTGTGCGATAGCGTGGCGGTAGCGTGGCCAGCGGCGTGTACGGCCCGGCGTGGCGGTGGCGTGGCGATGGCGTGGCGGCGTGTAGGCCCCGATGGCGTGGTCAGCGGCGGTGGCCGGATCATGACGTCGCGATGGCGTCATCTTCGACCAGTCTTCGGCGGAGCGACTGGAGCGACGACCCGACTTCGGCCAGGCGGATATTGACGAGCCGATCAGCGACGGTCCAACGGTCGCGATCAGCGACCGGCAAACCCGATCAGCGGCGGCGATCCAGCATAACAGAAGCCCATTTGTCTGCTTGTATTTGTGGCGTGTTTCGCCGCGGCGCGCCATGGCGCTTCCCTGCGGCAGATCCTTACGGCAGTGGCGCGTGAGGGCGATGAAGTATTCTGGGAAATTTTAATTTTTCAGTTGTGTCGAAATTACTCTACAATGTGGTATATAGACTTTGCATGTTTGACTTTCACGGATATGAAGGGAAATACGTGTAGAACCTAAGTGCACACCTAGATATTAAGGGTATTTTCGCGTATTCATGGTATTTCTCTATGGTTTTTGGAAATACATAAGGTAGCTAACATTGCATATCAACATAAGGACTATGTTGGGGGCTGAGATGGGTGACTATTAATGAATGATTGAACAATATAATTGGCATAACATATATATATTGAATGTGATATAAAGTTTATATCCTTGGTATGAGTGATTTTTAAAGGAATTCAATTGGTGTGACCGTAGTGGCACACTGATTAGGTTTGAGAAATATCGTCTCATATTGTGAAGTGGGACTCTCTCTGTTTATTGCATGAAGTGTACTCCCAAGGAGAGTGATCTTGTGTTAGTTCGTCGGAGGATATGAATGGCATACGATGAGAAATGGTGATCTTAGTGGTTCGTACACGAAGGTGGTGATTTCACGAGTTAGAGTATGTTAGCACATGGTAGTTGTCATGTGGAGAATTGGCCTAGCGCATGTCATATTTTACGCCCAAAGGTGATTATGTGATGATGTACATGTAATTTCTGCAGTATTCACATGATCGCGGTGTATTGTTTTGTTTTATTTTCGATCAATTTTTAAACGGCGGTAATTCCATTTCAATTGAGATCCTTGCGGTTAATTTCAAAAAGAAATGAGCCTCAATTTGGAATGGAGAGTGGCGGATATTCATGTGCAATGAATGAAACGTGAATATATATCACAACCTCTAGTGCGAATTTGGCGGACTATCTTTACTTTAGGAGGGAGGAGCAATAGGATTTGTGATGACAATGAAGAAATCCATCTGAGGGTACGCTTAGAAAAAGTGGTTTTGCGATGGGCTATCTGCGCTAAGGAGATGATGGCAGCCATGGCGGCTAAATCGAGTTCATGCGTCTTTGAGTTGGAACACTTCTTAAAGCTCTTCAGCTTTGTAGTATGATGTCTGCAATTTGCAGGGTTGAGATTATGTCTGAGGATGAGTGGATGCAAAGGCGTACCGTCTTAATGTTACCATTCACGATGCTTGTGTGCATCAAGCCACCCGAACACCCTTCCGCTGATTTTTGGGATTATAAAGACAAACTACAATTCCCAAAGATGAAACTTGGTGATAAATGACTTGATAAAAAAAAAAAAGCAGGGTGAATTTGTGGAGGAAAGCTTGGGAGAGGACAAAGATGTATGTGGCCTTATATCTTGCAAGTCCATAAGAGGAAGAATAGAGATTCAAAGTCGAACTATTAAAGGTGCTTTCGAAAATAAGGTCAATCGACAATATGGGTCCAAAGAAGACATTCTTGAAAAAGGATGGTGATCATTGCTTCTTTGTAAGAAGAAAGGTCACATGAAGGGCGTAAAATTCAAAGCTTGGATAATCAGCGTGAGGCTTACAGTGATTCTTTAATACTTGTTTGTGAATCCAACCTATCTAGGAAGCACCATCAGTTCTTGGTGGCTTGATAAGTGGGAAGCGGTAATCATTGTTGCATTTACCATACGGGGATTCATAAGCGGAGAAGCCAAACAGGATGAATCAAAGCTCACGTGGAAATAACGAGAGAAATTTGAAGTCATGTTAAGTGGGAGATGTAATCTTAGTTTTAGATTACGGTTTTTAAATTGATGTTGAAAGACATTTTATGTACCTTCCTTTAGAAGGAATTTAGTTTTAATTATCATGTTTGGATTCATATGATTATTCTTTTTGAAATTAAGAGCAATATTATTTCAATATTTTCTTAATTCAAACCAGGAGTTGGAGATGGCATCATATGTCGACGGATTATACAATTAAGTTTATCTCCCCTGATGACATATCGTAGCTTATCTGGTGAAAATTTGTTTCTGAGACCATACCTGGGATGGGAGTGTATGCATTATGGCATAAAACGACGGCCATATCTCTAAGGATAGTAGAAAGGCTAATAGAGACTAATATCTGTACCTGCTCTTAAAAATGACTTAGAATATCGTGAAACTATTCTTCAAGGGTAAAATGATTTAAGATAAGAAAGAAAAGCATAATTAAAGTAGTTAGCTTGTTGAAGTCATTCACCGCAGATATAAGTGGACCTTGTGTGGCAACCTTGTGTAGAAATTTTTATTTCATCTGGCATTTATTGATGACTATTCTCGTGTAGTTGTTGTACTTGATTAAAGAAAAGTCTGGTCTGACAGGTTAAATTTTTCGGATGAAGTCGAAACAATTGGGAAAAGTCATAAAGGTTGCCCAGATCGTAGGGTGGAGAGTATTATGGCGAAGAGCATGGCGATCTTGGGACAACAAGGAGCCGTGCGTAAATACTTAGAAGGACTGCAGGATAGTGTACGGTTACTATGCTGGGAGTCTGAGCAAAATGGTATAGACGAAAGGCGCAATCGTACTCTTATGGAAATGGTAAGGAGTATGATTAGTAGGGCCAAATTTGCAGGTTTTCTATGGGGTGAGCTTTTTGAAAACTTGACTTTTTGTACATTACAGATCGTGTACCTACGTTTGTTCCAATAATCTTTGAGTTATGGTACGGTAAAGCCACAACTTAAACCATCTTAAGGTTTGGGATGTCTACTTGAGTAAGTTATATAATCAACATTAAGTAAGTTGGACTCAGGAACCACTAGGTGTTATTTGTATCTTACCGGAACATTCGAAGGATATCGGGTTCTATAATCCCAATGGAGGCACAAGAATTGTGGAATCTGCTTGACTAAGTTTTTGAGTTTGATGTGGCTAGAAGAAAGGTAGTACAACTCTGAGACTATTGAGGATGATAATGCAGGTGGGTAATGGTATCTTTATCTCCTCCCATCTGGATAATTGTGAAACTCCCACACATCATATTAATTTGTTGAGACTCGGGATCCTGACAGACGGCTCTAATGAAGTTCATCAAGGCTCTCGGAGTGCGGGATGTGGCTGTTACTACTCGATGGGAGATCCACTAGGGAAGGCGATCCAGCTATACCAGGACTATTTAGTCTACCATAGGAGAAGCGGACTACGATATCGGTTGCAGTGAGGCGATCCCGATAACTTATGAGAAGAAAATTGTTCTTGTCCTCGATCGGAAGGCGTGGTTGGATGCAATGAAAGATGAATTCAATCTGAGGCATAATGGTGTTTGGGAACAAATAGATACACAGAAGGTCATGAACATTAGGCGCAAATAGATTGTATAAGACTAAAGGACTCTAAGGGAAAGATTTAGAAGTTTAAAACGGTAGTAGCGGAGTTCCTTAGAGAGAAGGAGTAGACTATGAAGCAACCTTTCTGCAGTCTCTTCTAAAGATTCTTTGAGTGATCATGGCATTAGTTGCTCATTTTGATATGGAGTTACACCAAGTGGATGTTAAGCGCCTTTCTCAATGGAGACCTTAATGAAAGTCTATATGTGCCTTGAAGGTTTTGTGGCAAATGATTGAGCCAAGCTTGTATTGGCTGAAAAAAGGAGTCTATTTATGGTCTCAAGCAAGCTTCTAGACAATGGTACTTAAAGTTTCATAGTGTTGTTACTTCATATGAGACATTTGAGAACAAAGTAGATCAATGTATCTGCCGAGGTGGGTGGGAGGAAATTTATTTTCCTAATACTCTATGTGGATGATATCCTGCACCAGCGATGACAGCAGTTTCTTGCATGGGGTCAGCGGATGTTGTCAAGAACTTTGATATGAAGGACCTTGGTGAGCGTCTTTTGTCCTGAGCATTGAGATTCACGGGGAATATAGCTACTTGAGACTAATGGGTTTATCTCGGAAGGGCATATGTTGATCGTATTTTAGAGATTAACATCGACTATGTAAACCGAGGAATTGCTCACAATGCGTAAAGGTGATAAGTTAGTGCATCCGCGATGTGTCCTCATTCAGATAGAGAAAGCCCAAATGAAGAAAGTACCTTATGTTAGTGCACTTGGGAGTATTATGTATGCTCAAGTATAGATGGATATTGTGTTTGCGAAGACGGGACTTGAGCGGATATCGGTCGAGCAGGGACATGATCATTGGGTTCTTTGCGAGAAAGGTTATGAGGTACTTAAAGAGGACAAAAAGACTATATGTTGATTTACAAACATGTTCGGGACCTACAACTAGTTGGGTATTCGATTCAGAAACTGGCTGATTTGTCGGGATGAAAAGAGTCAACAAGCTGGTTATATCTTTAAGTTAGCGAGGAGTGCGGAGTATCATGGAAGAAGTGAGAAACAAAAATCAGGTGCATCCTACCTGTCTGACGGAGTTTGTAGCATCTTTTCAACAACTTCTCGAGGGCAATTTGACTCGACCTCATTTAAGGAGTTAACCGTGTTTGATTTTGTGGATAGGCTCATACAATTGTATTGTGACAATAACTCTGCAGTGTTGTTTTATTAACGGCAACGAGAGGTCTCGAGAGTCTAAGCATGGAGGTCAGTACTTGACTGGAAAAGTTCAAAACGGTGACGTTGCAGTGGAGCACATATCAACGGATGATATGATTGCAGATCCGCTAACTAAGGCCTTAAGCCCTTGTGTGACTGATAGACATGTCATTAACATGGGCTTGGAGTATCATGGGATGCGTGATTAGTGGGGTATTAAGTTTTAAGTTGCTCTAATAAAGGTTGAATTCGAATTTCATTACATTTTGTAATAATTGAATTTGTATCAACTTTCTTTTGCATTCAATAAGGTATTTGTGAATGTAGGTTTATCGAGTTAAAGTACATATAATTGTTGAAAGCATCAAGGCATTGTGTAAAACATGAATAAAGGCTATGGGCGTTCTTGGCATTAGCCTGATAGCATATTTGTTACACATTAAGTAAAGTTACCTATCGAGTAACATATATAGGATTAGTTGGAACCATAATGGATATTCTGCGGTGACACACTGGGTTTGTGACATAGGAGAAGAATTTGGACTAACAAAATGGATAGCGTGAAGTATCGCTCGTTGCATGAGGTATTGTCATTTAAACACGCTACCATATTGAATCCATATCAGTAAAGTTGAAAGCACTTTCATTGACCATGGAAGGGTTGCATGGTATGCAATTACCGCCATGATTCGGTGTTCGAGACTTTATGGGATCGGATTATTGTAGAGGCAAATCTCTAGACCAATATAAGGTGCGCACACGGTTTTGTTTCAGTGTATCGCGAGTGGGAGAATGTAAGGTTTTTAATTAAAATTGGGCACATTAATTGAAATTAAAAGCGAATTAAGATTTGAGTCCCAATTAGAGTGAGGTTATTGGGCTGGTAAATCATATGGGGTAGGCTGGTGTGTGGTACGGAGTTCGGCCGGCCGAGCCCGTTATGAGGGCGAGTGGTCGGAGCTACATTAAGAGAAATCTGAAGTCATACGAAACCACACAGGATACATTTCTATCACATACGGTTTCTCTCATACGGTTTAGAGAAGTGATCGAAGGCAATCTCATAAAGCAGGTTCAAAGGGTCGTTGGGAGAAGATCTTGAGATCTTGAATCGATTCTCTTTGCATCTCTTCATCGATTCAGCGTCGAAGATATCCAATGGATTCCAAATCAGGTACATGAATTTTTAGTTTTTCTCCATTAATGTTATGCTTTGTGTTCTAACATGGTAATCTAGGTTGATAGAATCGTATCCTACAAAGTTATGTCACATCCTTATTCGTTAGCATCTTTCATCAAATCTGAAATCTTAGGTATTCTAGGAATTTTAGGATTATTAATTATCTGAACTTCATAGTTTATTCTTGTTAATGGGGTGGATGTTGTGCCATCCTCTAATGTTTTAATACTTTAGTTTTTGTATTTAGATATAATGTATTATTGTAATGAATCAATGAAATTTCTTTTCTAACAAAAACATTTATTCTTTGTCTTTTTTTAACAAAAAAACAAATTAGAAATACCCATGTTTAATATTTACAAATGTAATGATTTAATGGGAGACATGTTTTTTTTAAAATGAAAAATCAATATAACAAAAGGAAGAAGTATATACAAACCATAATAATTCTAAACATTTTATTTTTATAAAAGTATGATATAAAAGAAAATTATTTTTAACTTATTCTTTAAAAGAACTTCATTTATTGCATTTAAGATGGGTAAATAGAAGTTTTTAAACATTTTCTAAAGTGTAAGGCCAAAATATATATTTTTAAAATAATGAAATAGATCATCTTTAAAATGTTTGTCAAACTATTTTTTGTGGTTAGAAATCATCCATGTGATTTTTTTAATTGTAAAAACTTGGGTTTTTTGACAAGCATCTTCTTCACTAACTGCTCTTCCTCAATAGCAAACTCATTCTCCTTCTCAACCAATGATGGGCCCAAAAGTTCCTTCTCAAGGCTCAAAGGTACAATGTTAAAATCACATAGGGAATCATTCTTTGTGTCCCTTGGGGGTTGCCTTGAAGATTGCTCCTTTATGTGAGGAGCTAGTATTGTCGATTTGAGTCTCTAAAGATTTTAAATGGCATTGATGTTTGCTCGATTTAGCCACAAGTTGGACAACCTCTTTTTTTCTTGAGCGTCATTTTCCTTTTTAGTCTCATCCAACAATGCAAGAATTTTCTCCTCAAAAGATGGCTTTCGGATTTGTCCTTGATAGTTGGAACTTGAGTCTTCTTGACTTTGAACACTTTTATTTCCATAGGAGAAATCCTCGTATGTCCTCTAACCCAAATGATAGTAGCTTTGCATATTGTTGTGGGGTTGAAAGGAATGACTCTCATTGTGGTTGAGATAACGTGCCTCTTCATAATCAAAAGCTTATTAGCTCATAGAGGCTTATGCTTGCATAAACGCTATTTAAGTTTGTTGATCAATGAGATTTGCATAAGCGTCAAGTTTCTTCTCAAATGCAGATAAGAGCTCATCTTTGGCTACCATGTACATTTATGCTCAACACCTACAATAAATAATAAAAAAAAAAAAATGAAGTAAACTAACTACAAATAATTAATAGATGAAAATAAGAAAAGAAACAAAATTCTCAAGTATGAAAATTTTGTACCGTAAATATTGATCCATTGATTGTATAAAATCCTTTAGCATTATAAGACTTTTGTTAAGTAACATCTCTACAGTAATAATGCACAATAAATATGAAGTGTTTCAGAGCCTAAATAATATATTATGGATATAGAGTTTGTACTTATTAATATTTTTTAATGATTTTCATGGAATTACTAAAGTTTTAGATGTTTTAAAGATTAATATGGAATTTATAATAATTTTAGAATTATTTACTGATTAATGGAATTTTGGAAAATATACCAGTAAGGTCAAATTAAGCGGAGTTATTAAAGAAATAGAATTTTAAATACCCAATGAATGAAATAAATTATAGGAATTTTTATAGAAGCAAATTAAGGTCCAAATATATGTTATAAAAATAAAATTAATGAAAATACATGAATAAAAAAAATAAAAATAGTGAAAAGTGAGCAGGGTAGGGAAAAGTCATGATTTTGTTGACCAAGGGCCAAAGAGACATTTTTAATAATTCCCAGGGCCTTAAAAAAATTCAAGAAAAACCGCAGGGACTTAAGTGCAATATTGAATTAATTTTTAAAAATATTAGGCCTCAGAAAATTGAGCAGAAAACAAAAGAAAAAAATTGAAGAACCCTAGGTTCTCCATTCGGCGCCGAACTGCTGGGGAAGGAAGAAAGAATTTTGTTACAACCAATTCCTTTGAATCAACCTGTGATTTTCATGGTGGGAGACTTCTGAAGGTATATTAAAGCGCCATGGTTTTAATTTTGGTTTTGCATGGTCTGTATTGGAGAAGGGGCTGAATTGATAAATGGTTTGTTGTTTGGATGGTCAATTAGGGAGTGTTGGGTCAATTGTTGTTCTATTAATGCTAGGTTGCAATTGCATTTTGAATCTATAAAATGTGACCTAAGAGAGGTATGAATTAAGTCTGGTATGTTTAAATTTGGGGAAAATGTGTATTTAGAATGAGAGTGAGAATTTGGTAATTAGTGGAATTAAGGGTTGAATCGATTGAATGTAATTTACATTTGAAGGTCGACTTGGACAGAATCATAGGAGGACCTAATGGACGAATTTTAGGGCCAATTTGACATCATTGGAAAGATATGGATGTTAGTGAAATTTTTCTACTGGTTTCAGGTCTTTTCGACGTCGGTAGAGAAAGATATAGGCAAAATACTAACTGATGCGCAATCTGCCAAAAAAACGAGTTTAGTGATTAAACATTAGATATAAGAAATTAGTTGTGAAATTGAATATTAAAATTATAATTTCTGGTATTTAGATGTTAAAAGGCAGAATGTTGAAGGTAAGGAAAGTAAAAAGGGAATTTTAAAAAAAAAATTATTTAAAAACTCAAGTTAGGCGATTAAATGAAAGCAGATGCGGCTGTTTAGTGGTGAATAACAAGGTATGGCTCGTTATGATTTTGGCGTTATCTTTATATTTCTTTTCTTGCATGAATATTGGTATAGCAAGCGAAGTTGGGGAAGGCTCACACGTTAGGGTAGAATAGCCTAGCGGTACTGGACTAATAGGGGTGAGTAAATTTATATCATCGTACTTGCGCGCCGAAATGTATAGTGGTGTTTTTCATTGTTTGACTTGATACATTATTAATTGGTATGATTAAGACCCTTATTCTTGAGCATTCATTGAATTGAATTTGTCATATGCCACAAGTCACGTGTCTTGATGAATATTCATGCTGAGCATGGTCAGCTAACTCTTATTGTATTTGGTGTTATCTCTTGTTGCATGCTGAGTACGGTCAACTATAACTTGTAAATCGTTAATGTCATTTGATGGTATGAATCACGAAAGCCCTGACGATGGGAGGTCATCAAGCTATGTGCACATGGTGCCCTGCAGTGCTTGAATGAAACCAGTGCCTTCCTAGAAGGTGGTAAAACTCTGAGGCGTAGAACCCGGCGTTTACGGATCTTTGGTTAGATGTCTGCAGTTCGGTATAAAGGTAAAGGAATGTATGGATTCGGTATAAAGGTAAAAGGAATGTGCGGTTCACGAATGGTAAACTATATTTATGTGTTTCAAACCTCTAAATCTCTTTTGTTATTGTTGTTCATATTGCCGCTATTTGTTGCATAACCTATATACGGTGATTGATTGATTGAGCATAACCATCCTTGTGAGCTGGCCTTGAGTACCTAACTCCACAAGTATGGTAATCCTATTTTTACTCATAGAGTTATCTCACCAGTTGATTTCCTCACTTTTGGGGTAGACGGAGGAAAGGAGAATCCGAGGGCGTTTCTTGACCACTTAGTTCTATTTGAAACATGTAATGGATTATTATTTTGTTTATTTACATTGAATGAGTAAGTTTCGAGAAGGCTCCATGGTGAATTAACTTGGTTATTGGGTTAATTATTTGGTTCATCGATAAATTTTGGTCGGTTGAGTTGGATAAATTTTGCTTTTGATGAAACCTTATTGTTGAAATATTTTTGATGTCTGGGTTGAGGTCGTTTTATTAGTGGATGACCCGCAGTCTATTTGTTATGTTATTTGAGATAATATCATGATATGAATTTGAGTTAATTATTAGTAGATTTTTAGATTGATAATGCGAATATACTTGAGGATCTGTCATTGTTATAGAAACGAATAGGTCTTCTTAGAGATTTTAATTAGAAATTATGGGACTTAGGCTTGCTACGGGTTTTGGTGGCCTTAAGCCTACCCATTCCCTAGCGCCGTCCTGACATAAAAGTGGGATCTTGATAAGTTGGCCTGTCAGGCGGGTTTTTAAAGAACTTTGGGGATGTTATTTGGGTAAATGATAAATGTGACACCATGGAGCATAGGATTCCAAATTGTCTTTTGTATGTCATCATAGTATAGTTAATTTAACGTATCCTATGAATGAAAAGTTTAAGTACTCTTGATATGGTACCGATGAAGCGGCTAGTGTTGATAGATTGGCTGGAATGATACACCTCTTCCTGATACCATTATTTGGAGATTTTTCCCACATTGACAAAAGATTGTTGATAAGGTAAATTGTGGGAGACCAGAATAAAGAGGCATGGGGTGAGAGGGATAGAAAAGAGGAAAATGAGGAGTGACCGGGTAGTAAAGGGAAGAGTGAAGGAGCCGTGTTCGAGGTCACCTCTTATAACCAAAAATAGAGGGCCGAAAGAGGGCAGTCTGAGTTACCTGGGAGTGATGACACACGCGACACAAGGTTGAACGAAACATTGTGTAAGGGCTTTCGGTGGTCAATGTAGATATTCCTCCATAGTTTTGCTACGGTGTGGCAAGCGAGGGCATATATCGAGACACGCCCTTAGAAGGTGCTTAGCGACACTGCCGGCCCCCCGACACCCAGCTACTGTCACGGGTAGAGACCTGTTTGGGAGAGGTGCGGGTAGAGGAGAGCATAAAGGGCGAGCTCTGCATGAGGCATAGGCACGAGGCCACACCCGGTTAGTAGAGGCCAAGGTAGAGTTTTTGCAGTTAACCAACAGGAGGCCCAGACTACCAACACTGCTGTGACAGGTATATCCTGAATTTAACATATTTCTTGGGTAAGAAAAATTTTAAATGCTTTTAATTTATTCATAGGTATAATACATGTACAAAACGAACAAGCCAAAGTGTTATTTGATCCGGGAGCCACTCACTCATTTGTATCCCCATCTTATGCTAAGAAATTGGAACAAGGAGTAAAATGATAATGGAAATCCATAGCTATTAGCACGCCGCCTTGGAGAAATAGTTGAGAATTGAACTATAATAATACGAGATCATGTGAGATAATGATAGGGGATAGCAGATTATGCGATTTGATTGAATTGCCTATCTTGGAGTTTGATGTTATCTTAGGTATGGAATGGTTGTAAGCTAACTATGCAACCATGGATTGTTATAGAAAGAAGATAACGTTCAAACCATTGGGAGTACCTGAGTTTGTTTTCCAAGGAGATCATAATGGAAGCCCTAGTACCTTGATTTCAGCTATAGTAGCCAAGAGGTTACTTAAGAAGGGTTGCCAGGGGTATTTAGCTCATGTGATCACTTTAGAATTCCTCTACTGATTTGGGGAGATACACACATTTGTGAGGGATTACTCGGATGTCTTTCACGATGATTTACCGGGATAGCACTAGACGAGGGAAATTGAGTTTAATATTGACTTGTTACTGGTACAAATCCTATATCTATTGCTGCAAGTATGGCACCCAGCGAATTGAAAGAGTTGAAAGAGCAGTTGCAAGAATTGCTGGATAAGGGTTTTATTAGACAGCGAGTTCAGAGTGGGAATTGCCTTAGATGTTATTTAATGAGAAGAAAAAGGATGGGACTATGAGGGTGTGCATTGATTAGACGGAGTTGAATAAGGTAACAATCAAGAATAGGTATCCACTTCCCGAGAATAGATGATTTGTTTGACGATTCTGAGGGGCGGTCATTTTTCAAAAGGTGACCTTTGAGTGCAGTTACCATCAATTGAAGATAAGGAGGGAAGATATACCCAAGACTGCATTCAGGACTCGGTATGGTCATTATGAGTTCTTGGTATTACCGTTTGGGTTGACTAACGCACCAGCCGCGTTTATGGATTTGATGAACCGGGTTTTCAAACCCTATCTGGATAAATTTGTGGTGGTGTTTATAGATGATATCTTAATTTATTCGAAAAGTCATGTGGAACATGGGGAACACCTTAGGATTGTACTGCAGACCCTTAGAACACATCCAGCGTAGTGCAAAATTGTCTAAATGTGAGTTTGAGAAGCAACGGTGAGTTTCTTGGGGCATGTGACAAGCAGGAGGGTGTTCGAATTAGTCAGAAGGTAGAAGCCGTGTCTAGCGGCTAGACCCTGATGTGGCGAGATCACGTAGTTTTACGGGTATGGCTGGATATTCGGAGAGATTTGTGAAAGATTTTTCGGGCCTCATCTGCTCCAGCGCCTGGTTTGATCGGGGAAGCAAGTAAAATTTGGAGTGGGATGACACACGTGAGCAAAGTTTCGAAGCAGGATTGTAACTCTTGCTCCGTGTTAGCGTACCGAATCGAGGGAGAGGTATGGCGGTGTATTGTGATGCCTACAGAGTAGGATTGGGTTGTGTTTGATGCGGGGAATGGGAAAGTAATAGCATATGCATCGGGCGAGTTGAGGAGACATGAGTTGAATTATCCTGCATGACACGGAGATGAGCGCGAGTGATTTTTGCGAAGATATGGAGGCACTACTTATATGGTGAAGTGTGAGATTTACGGATCACAAAAGCCTTGGCCACATTCATTAAGCGGAGAGATTTGAATCTCGGCTGAGAGAGATGGGTAGGGAGGTTCTTGAAAGACTATGATTGGATTTTATATCATCTGGGAAAGCGATGGTGGCGTGCTTTAGCGAGGAAGTGTAAAGTGACGATCCCCTTTTATATTTCGGTACATAAGGAGTATAGTGAAGGAGTTGAGGATCACATTTAATATGGGAATTACGTTTGAAGTTCTGAGAGTCGGGGATTAGTTGCACACGAGTTCAGTGAGGCCCCTTATTGATTGATGAGATCAGGCAGCAAGATAAGGATCCTTACTTTATTAAATTGAGAGACGATACAGTCGGGACGGAGACATCGGATTTGAAATTAGGGGATGGCGTGTTGAGGCGAGGAAATAGGCTGTGTGCACGATGTAAGATGGGTTGAGACAAAAGGATTCTACAGGAAGCCCCGCAATGCACCTTATAGTGTTCGTCGGGAGTCACCCGAGATGTCTGAGGATGTTAAGGTATGTATTGGTGGAATGGGATGAAAAGGATGTGGCAGAGCCATGTGGCATCATGTTTGACATGCCAACAAGTCAAATTCGAGCACCAGAGACCCACTGGTCTTCTGCAGGAGTTGCCATTACCTGAATGGAAATGGGAGAGAATTACTATGGACTTCGTGGTTGGGTTACCAAAGACTCAGAAGGGGCATGATTCGATCTAGGTTATAGTTGACAGATTGACAAAATCAGCTCACTTCTTATCTGTTAAGACCACTTATACGGTGGCGCGGTATGCCTGAGATATCACGGGCGGTATAGTAGCAACGCAGTGCGGTGTCCATAATTATCGGCTGAGAGGTCACAATTCACCTCGAGGTTTGGCGAGAAGCAGGGCCTTGGGTACTAAAGCGGATTTGGTCTGACCTTCCATCCTCAGACCAGATGGGCGGTCGAGCGGACAATTCGGACTCAGTATGCTCGGATGTGTGTTATGGATTTCGGAGGTAGTTGGGAAAAATATTTGCCTTTAGTAAAGTTTATTATATGCGACTACCATTCACGGTGGAATGGCGCCATATGAGGCACTATGGGCGAAATATAGGTCGCCTTCTTGTTGGATGGAGTAAGTGATAGAGAATTGGAAGGTCGGGATTGATTAGAGAAACCGAGAAAGTACCTATTCGAGGAGAGAATGAGGACGGCCGGTCGACAAGAGTTATCTTGTCGGGGAGGCGGGATGTCTGAGTTTGGTGTGGGTGATCACGTTTTCAGCAAAATATCTCCTGAAGGGGTGATGATTTGAGAAGAAAGGGAAGGCGACAGAGATATATATAAAGACCATTTGAGATATTGGATAGGGTTGGCAATGTATCTTACAGTTAGCTTTGCCTAACTGTATGTGCATCCAGGTGTTTCACATCTCAATATTCACGGAAGTCGTTCTCATCAGTCTCACATTCTTAGTTTCGGGGGTGAGGGCGTGGGATACGTCATATGAAGAGAGGTACATTAGCCATAGTGGATGAGCAGACTAGGAAGGCGAGAAACAAAAATAGCTATGGTAAGGTTCAGTGGCAGAATCACGAGTAGAGGGTGTGCACGGAGAGTGAGCGGTCGATGAAGGACAAAATATCCTCGACTCTTGATGATAAGTACATACTCTTAAAATAAATTCAAGGACGAATTTTATAAAGGGAATGTAACACCCCGAGCATTTTTTTAAATGATTTTTTTCATGGAATTTGATTTTAGGTGTTTTAAGGTCCATCATGAATTTATAATAATTTTTAGGAATTATTTCTCCATTAAAAATGGAATTTTAGGAAAATATACCCGGTAAAGGTCAAATTAAACGATTGACCGAAATAGAATTTTAAAAATACCCAATGAATGAAATAAGTATGGGAATTTTGTGTGAATCAAATTAAGATTGAAATATATGTTATAAAAATAAAATTAATGAAAATACATGAACCAAAAAAAAATAAAAATACGACTGAGCAGTGTTGGGTAGGGGAAAAGTCAACAGATTTTGTTGACCAAGGGCCAAGACATTTTTAATAATTCCCAAGGCCTAAGAATTCAAGAAAAACCGCAGAGGACTTAAGTGCAATATTGAATTAATTTTTAAAAATATTAGGCCTCAGAAAATCGAAGGCAGAAAACAAAAGAAAAAATTGAAGAACCCTAGGTTCTCCCATTCGGCTCGAGCTGGCAGGGAAGGAAGAAAATTTTGTTGCAATAATTCACTTTGAATCAACCTGTGATTTTCATGGTGGGAGACTTCTGAAGATATATTAAAAAGTGCCTTGGTTTTTAATTTGGTTTATGGTCTGTATTGGAGGAAAGAGGCTGAATTAATAAATGGTTGTTGTTTGGATGGTCAGTGGGATTTGGAATGAATTAATTGTTCTAATGTGTATGCTAGGTTGCATTTGAATCTATAAAATGTGACCACAAAAATTATGAATTAAATCTGGTATGTTTAAAATTTGGGGAAAATGTATTTAGAATGAGAATTGAGGTAGTAATTAAGTGATTAAGGGTTGTCGATTGAATGTGAATTTCTGTTTGAAGGTCGACTTGAGACAGAATCATGAGGAGGACCTAATGGACGAATTTTAGGGCCAATTTGACATCGTGGAAAGATATGGATGTTAGGTGAAATTTTACCACTGGTATTAGGTCTTTTCGGCGATCGGTAGAAAGATATAGGCAAAATACCAACCGATCAGCAATCTGCCAAAAAAAAACGAGTTTAGTGATTAAACATTCAGATATAAGAAATTAGTTGGCGATGAATATTAAAATTATAATTTCAGGTATTTAGATGTTAAAGGCAGATGTTGAAGGTAAGAAATAAAAAGGGAATTTAAAAAAAAATTATTTAAAAAGCTCAAGTTGGGTGATTAAATGAGAAGCGGGTGCATGACTACAGTGAGTGGTGAATAATAAGGTATGGCTCGTTATGATTTTGAAGCGTTATCTTTATATTTCTTTCTTGCATGAATATTGGTATAACCAAGCGAAGTTGGGAAGAGGCTCACGTTGAGGTGAATAGCCCCTGGCGAGCCTGGACTAATAGGGAGGTGAGTAAATTTATATCATCGTACTTGTACCTTCGAAGTATGGTGTTTCATTTGACTTGATCGTAGTAATTGACTATGATTAAGACCCTTGATGTGAGCATTCATTGAATTGAATTTGTCATATGCCACAAGTCACGTGTCTTGATGAATATTCATGCTGAGCACGGTCGATTAGCTCTTATTGTATTTGGTGTTATCTCTTGTTGCATCTTGATGCAGTCGAAGCTATAACTTGTAAATAAGTGTCATTTGATAGTGTTATGAATCACAGAGAAAGCCTAAGCGATGGGAGGTCGCCGGGGCTATGTGCTGTAGTACCCTGCAGTGGGCAAGCTAGTGCCTTCTATGAGGTGGTAAAACTCTGGGAAGTAGAGGCCGGCCCCGTTCTGGATCTTTGGTTGGAATATGCAGTTCACATTATAAAGGTAAAAAGGAATGTATGGATTCCAGTATAAAGGTAAAAAGGAATGTACGGATTCCTGAATGGTAAACTATATTTATGTGTTTCAAACCTCTAAATCTCTTTTGTTATTGTTGTTCATATTGCCGCTATTTGTTGCATAACCTATATACGGTGATTGATTGATTGAGCATAACCATCCTTGTGGTGGCCTTGAGTACCTAGCCTCACGAAGTATGGTGATATTTTACTCATAGAGTTATCTCACTTACGTTGATTTCCTCCTTTTACCGGGGTAAGACGGAGAAAGGAGAATCAGGACATTTCTTGACCATGGATTCTATTTGAAACATGTAATGGATTATTATTTTGTTTATTTGGTGAATGAGAGTCTAAAGTTTTCCAGAGAGCTCCATGGTGAATTAACTTGGTTATTAGGTTAATTATTTGATTCCGTCGATAAATTTTGAATAGTTGAGTTGGATAAATTTGCTTTTGATGAAACATGTTGATATTTTTGATGAGACACGTTGAAGTGCGTTTTTGTTAGTGGATGACCACGGAGGTCTATTTATTATATTTATTTGAGATAACATGCGATATGAGATTTGAGTTAATTATTAGTAGATTTTAGATTGATGTGCGAATAACGAGATGTCATTTGTTATAAAAGCGAATAGGTCTTGCGAATTTTCGGTGAAATTATGGGACTTAGCGCTCTGGGTTTTGGTGACCTTAAGCCTACCCATTCCTAAGCGGCCAGGTCTGACCTATAAAAAAAAGTGGGATGTGACAGTTTGAATATCAAACCACATGGAATGGTCTTGCTTTGCTTAATTAACTAAGTATCCCAACTACTCAAGGTTGTAGCGCCCTAAAGGCAGGTGTCTTGTTGACAACAAAATCAGCCTGCGAGAATACTAGTGGATGTCGGGTAACCGACACTCTTCATAATCGGGTAGAGTACTCGCTTTGTCTGAGGAGCTCTGCCAATCTAACTTGTTCCCAAGCAGGTTTACAAAGACCTGCAGGGTCCATATACAATTAAAATGAGGAAAAATGGCCACTTGGGTCCATACATCAATACTCACAAAATATATCCCAACCAACTATATTACATGGTACAAGAGTTAATAATTCACTCTTAATTAAAACATATATTAAATCCTAGAATTTTAATACATGTTTACAAAATATGCAAAACCATGATCAGCTTTCTTTTAAGCGGCCTCTCCCAGTGAGCATTTGTCCTCCTGTATACTCCATGTACTTGAAATAGTGATTCCTCGACAGGGTGAGCAAAGCCCAGTAGTGATAATTTCCTACGTGGGTTACTCCTCACCTAAGTGCACATGTCATGGAAAACAATCACACTCAAAGCAATATATGATCCACCTACTTGGTGTCTCTGTGCGATCATATGTAAAGTCTCATGAGCTCCCTTACACATGCCTAAGCTAAATGCGAGTAAAAATACAGTTTTAAAAACAAAAGCTTTTTGTTCTCGAAAACTTACTACTGAGATTTGGTAAATACATTGGACTACCTCCGAGGCAAATCTGTTGGATAACCCTCTGAGAAGCGATTCATGGGCCCCTCAGGCGTAGAATTGTTGAATGATCTCCTAATGAAAATTCTCAGAAAAATCTTATGAAATTCCTTTCACAAACATTTTTCATTTTCTCTCATTTTCGTGTCATGCACTCACTCTAATAATATTCTAGGGTGTCCCGGTGCATAGCGGAATGTTATCTTCACGATCCCAAAATATTCGTACTAATATATAAAACATGTATATATTAATAATTAATTCATACAATTCATGTTATTAAATTCACATCAATAACACCAAAATTAGCTCACATGAGCTAATTAACAATTACAAGCAATTCATTTTGAATCACTCAACAACACAAAAATCACATAAATATTCACGTGAACATTGAAACCCTCGGGTTGGCACTGTTCATGACCACACAATTAAATTTCTCCCGCTCGGTTCAAAAGCTTTTGAAAGGACCCCGATATCGCGGCGCCCTTAGGGCCTCTGACAAATCCCCTATCCATAAAATGGCTCTTAGCCAAAAAAATAAACCAAGTAGGAAAAGATCCTACCTCTCTTGAGTTGTACAGGAACTCCACCAAATCGGTGTCACGCGTAGCCCTCACAGCGATAGAACAACTTTACTTCTTGGCGAAATGAATCGGCCAGGTCCGACGGCGGAAATCTAGAGAAGAGGCACACATCTCTGCAAACAGCTCCAACACACTGTAGCGTTTTAACCATTTAGAAGAAAACTATTCCCTTTTTGTTTTTATTCATTTAACATTTCATTAATTCCATCTATGTCCCTTTTTAAGTGACTTTTGACACATGGCTTTATCTAAGTCATTCATCTCCACTCTCTCTCTACTCATGCAACATGTGTCACATGGGTACATGTAGTATGTGACTTTTGTCACATCACATGTCTTTCACAAACGCCGTTTACATTTTGAGCACCGGTGCCTAAATCAGAGTAAAGAAATTTGACATCTTGAAATTCAATAGAAATTCAACGTGGTAGCTAGATTTGAGCGATTCCCAACATTGAAGTCGTTTCGTCATCGAGATCTAGAAAAATTTCGGATTTTGACTGAAGTACCATTTATCTTTTCGAGAAAATTAGAATTTTCTGGGTTTTACAAGGTTTTTCACTTGATTAAGCTAAAACAAAGATGATATAGGAAATTAAACTAAGTAACCTAAGGGACAAGAAACGAAATAAAGTACAAGAATTGAAGCTAAAACATGAATTCGAAACAAGAGGAAAAAAAAGCACTAGGGCTGATTTGATTCCTATTATGTAATTAATTCCACTTAAAGCTCAACTTGAGATACTTTCACTTAAAATGTTGGCCAAGTGCTATAAATTATGTAACCTCAACTTTCTCTTATTGGTTACACTTTCCTACTCAATTCCTTTAGTCTCCGTTCGGTGCTTGTAGAGGAATTAAAAGCAGTAATACATGATAAACCCTCTTAGTCAATTTATCGAACACCTTTAGGTTGGACTAATAAAGAGCCTAAGACTATATGATAATTGGTCATCTTTCGATCCTTTACAAAAACCATACACTGTTGGTAGTGAGCAACCATTCATATGTTTTCATTAGTTGAATAGCCCTAGATTCTTCCACAATCAATGTCACATTCAATATAGGCAAGAAGAACATTCCAACAACAACAATTTAAACAAAGATGTATTTCAAACATTCAAAAGATATAGGAATTAATACATAATAGTCCACAAATCAACCCTAGGTCAGAGCTTAGCTCAACATCTAACCATTAGCAACACCAAATAAAGTATTCAACAAGTTTATAATAGAAAGAAGAGAGATAAAGAAAACAAATGATGTTTTTTTGAAGCTTTGTTCTTCAATCCCCCGTTCAATGGTGGATTTGATCCTCCATTATTGTGAGAAAAGATGTTTCTTCCTCTTCATTGAGCTCTCAAAATCCTCCAAAATTTGAACTCCTTCACTCAAGGGTTTTCTAGGATTTTCTATCTAAAAAAAAAGCTTAAAAATGACCCATTAGCAGGAATTTGGGGCCGCGGTAACGCGCGAACCCAAGGTTTCTTGGCTAACCCGGTCGATACGTTTGAAATCGATCAACTGTTTTGAGTAACCGATTGACCATTTTGAGCAATCGATCTATTGTTTTGAGCAACTAGTTGATTGTATCGAGCAACAGATTGACCTTTTTGAGCAGTCAACCATTTGTGCTCTGTTGAAGTCCCTACACTATAATCCTAACTTCCCGAGGCTGTAACTTCTTCGTTTGAACTCCAAATTAAGCATTCTTGGACTTGTTGGAAAGCTTGAGGAGTGTTGAATCCACCCATAATAAGCTTGGAACCATTGGATATCATATTTTAGAATGAAAATTCACAAAATTGTAAGCATGCTACATGGAATGATGATATAAATAAGCATTACACTCATAAAAATGACAAAAAAAAAGGTAAACGATAGGTAAATGAGGATGCGTAATATGTATAAAAATGCACCTATCAGTGGGCCATCTCAGGGAAATGTTTCAAGTGCAAGCCCACATTGAGAGGTTTGCCACCATCAAGGCATTACTTTCATGCAAAATGGTTACAGGTAGCTTAGTAAGTCCTCATGTCCTAAAATGAAGGGCCACCTAGATCATCTTGAGAAACTTGGTTTACCAATTAGGCAAGAGTTGGCCATTGATATCATTCTCCAATCTCTACTTGATGCATATGATGGTTTTGTCATGAACTACAACATGCATAATATGGAGTTGAAAAGAACATTAAGACTATGAGTAATGTTCTAATGTTTAAAAGGGTAAGGACATGAAGAGGAAATGGGTACTTAAGTGCAAGGCTAAGGATATGAAACCAGGCGAAAGCTAAGAAGCCTAAGGCTAAGGAACTAGCAGTGTATTTTACACCTATTTATTTTGATACTTTTTAACTTAGTTTTTAAAGAATTTTATGAGTAAGTGAATCTAATCCATTTGATGTTTTATTTGGTAGGAAGGAGTTCAGAAATCAATGCCAAGAAGAGATATTGTAAGAAGCCAAAAGTTTCAAAAAGTTCCACGATGCCAGTCAGCTCGTGTGCATCTACAGCTTGTAGGATGGGATTTTCAGCCACTTTTGGACTCTTATGTCCTTAATGATCAAAATCTTGGTATTTAAGGAAGGAGGCACATGAATATGATCGGGGTGTTAGGCACTTTATGTTGTACAAATTAATCATGAAGTATCTGAGACCTCTGAAGTAATATAGTAGACTCAAAAGAATGAAGAATGATCTTGCTTTGCCAGTATAAAGTACCCCAAGCTACCTAAAGATTTTCACTATTTAAGCTTCAAATTAAAAGGATAGGATGAAAGAAAAACAAACAAATTCTAACTTGGAGTTGGCTTTTTCAGGGGTAAAAGGGTAAAACAAGATCAAAACACCATGTTGAACCAACTTGTAATGATTCTAGGGTCAATTTTGCTCCCTCCTATGCTTTCTATTTCCTTTTAAAGCTAATTGGATATACAATGGCTCAATATGTTAGCCGAGGGTAATTAATTATACAACCTCAAGTCACCCATCTCAGTTGTAATTTCACATTCTCGTTCCCTTATTCACCTTTCAGTCCTTCTAAGCTAATAAGAAGTGATAATACATATGTAATCCTCTTGGCACTTTCTCAATCCTTTTGGTCCTTATAGTAAATGTATGCCTATAGGCTATATGAGTATTCACCTTTGAATTATTCACAAACCTCATACCAAAGCGGAGTTAGAGCCTAATAATCAATCCTGTCCCAACTCACACATACCGTGAAAAAAGGCAATAATCTGTTCAAAATACAGCCACATTTAGAATAGAACATGAAAAACTCAATAACTTCAACAAACTGGAAAATGTGTTTTCTTATAACATAAATCGCACAGGAAATATAGGCATAGGAGTTCTAAAATCTCCCCATAGAGAATTTTAGCTATCCATAACAATTACAAACCAAAATGAAATAAGTATTTAACAATTTCATGGTTCAAAGAGAGGATAAAGCAAACAAAAGAGTGATTTTTGACAGCAAATGTGCTTGAATCCTCCTCCAAAAGCTTGGATTTTAATCATCAAGCTTGGTTCTTCAAGGTGTTTAAGATTTGTTTTTCCTCTCCAAAACCCCCAAAAACTCTATCTCCTTGTTTTTAGGGTTTTTTTTTTTTGGCTTTTATTTAACCCAATTTGGACTCTAAATGACCCAAAAAATTGGTTGGACAGCAAATTGGGCCTAATAAGCATGCAGGTAGCGTGGGCACAGAACTATGTATCAATGAGGGGCTATGGTTGAGCTCCAGCACTTTGGTGTGTGTGTGGGCATGCACTTGCATGTCAGTATGTTCTATACAACCTCTCTAACATTCTAACTTCCTGGGGGCATAACTTTCTTGTCTGGGCTCTAAATTGAGAAATCTTGGTCTTGTTAGAAACTTAAGAGAATGTATAATCTATCCATAACAAGATTAGAGCTATTTGAGGTCGTTTTGTAGACTGAATATTGGGAAGAAGTGCTGCTTTCTGCATAAAATGACTTGAAAAATTCCTATTTTTGGCTTTGAGAGACCATAACTTTTTCGTTTAAGCTCCAAATTGAGTGATCTTGAATTCTATGCATAGATATTTGTAACACCTCGAAATATACCCTAACTTGGATTTAACGTGTTTAGGTATTTTAGTGAGCATAGTTTGAATTTTGTAATTTAAATGTGAAACATGGAAATTGAAGCTCCGGAAATTTTACAGACACAAGAATGATATGTAATTTGTCAATATGGGATATAGAAGTCATAAGAAAAGAAGAATATGGGTTAAAATGGAAATAACATAACTTGTTTAAATAATGAAAGGACTAAAGTAGATAAAGAATTTAACTATAAAGGGTTGAGACGAAAATATATCATTTTTGGTCTCCAAAAGAAAACTCCTCTTTGTGAAGAGAGAGAGGAAGTGGAAGAAAGGAAGGGAAGAAGAAGAAGGAAGGAAGAAGAAAGAAGATGAAGAAGGAGGAGCAAAGAAGGTAAGGAACTTTGTAAGTTTAAATGTGAATCTGTGTGAATATGTATAATTGGAGTTTGGGTAAGATTCCTATGGTTTCAAACCTAGAGTTTAGTTTAGGAAATTTAATCATAACCTAAGATTACAGTGGAAGTTGGTTGAAAAACCTACTTTGTATCAAATAGATATGGAATCTCCTGTTTCTATGGTTTTTGTAAAGATTTGGCGAATCCTTGGATTTTTTGGCTAGGTTTGGTTTAAGAAATTCTAAACCACCATTATAAGGGATGTGAGTTGTTTGGAAGGATTATATTTGTTTTTTTAATGGCCAGTTGTGAGCAGAATATTTATGGAAGAAAAGTGAATGAAAAGAGATTGAAATTTACTCCATTTAAGGCGGGAGAATCGGCGGCTGAATCACGGTACCCAGCGGGGTGGTACGGTGCCTCCTTAGAACGAGAGTGGTACCGGTACCCGAGACAGTGATAGTGATGCCAACTTCAGGCTGCGATTGATGTATTTTCCAGGCAGAGTGATCTTGGTACCATTAGCTGTAAACTGATTTTTGCATTAGGTAAATTTGCTAAGCTGAATTAGCATCACGAGGGTATGGACCTAATAGTGGCGATTGCAGGGATCGAATCAGAATGAAACTAAGTGAAAAATGCGTACTCCTTCGATGGAGATTTGCTGCGCCTCGCGGTCAGTGGGTAAACTTAATTCCCTTATGATAAGTTCTGAATACCTTATATAATTATAGAATGCCTAGGAGCCGGGTATTAAATGACATAGCACTTTTGTTGCGGCGTGGGCGGACATGTGATTGGTGCCAGCCCGATCCTGCTTTAGTGCTCGACACTTGATGCGTGGCGAACCACGTTACGATTGGTGCCCGGCACTCTGTTGGTACTTCGGTGCCATTGCGTGGGTAGACACATTTTGATCGGTGCTTTGGCACTCTGCTAGTGCCACGGCGCCCATTGCGTGGCGGGCGGCACGTTACGTCGGTCTTCAACACTCCTACTAGTGCTTTCGACGCCCATGTTGCGTGAAGGCGGGCGTATTACGTCGGTGCCCGGCGCTCTGCTGATGCTCGCGACACTTGTTATGTGGGCGAGGCATGTTACGATGGTGCCCGACATTCACGCTGGTGCTGAAGCGCCATTGCGTGGGCATGCATGTTTGGGTGTTGCTTCTACGCCACGCTAGTGCTCACGACGCCCATACGTTGCATGGTAGGCCTGCGTTACGATTAGTGCTGGTACTGCTGCTTTGTGCTCTGACACTCGATCTTTATGTACCTTCGGGTACTGTGTGTTGTGTCCTACTCATTTCTTGTGGGTTTTTAGGTAATCAGCAGTTATATGATAAAGTCGAATAAAGAATAAGGAAAGTAATGCGTTGTTCGGTTATGAATGCCTCTGAATCCTTTGTATAAGTGTAAGTTAGTAGTACCTACGGTACTTTTGTCTGAAACAAGTGCGCCAAAAATTATAGTATAAGAATAAACTCTGTAACTCCCCTCTGCGGAATTAGAACAAGTACAAAATCGCTATATAAGTACATGTAAGTATTATAGGATTTATTACATTAATTCATGAATAGAATGCGATATCTGCTCTTGCATTTGTTCTTGTTATAACTTCTTGTACTAGAATATTATTGCATGTGTACATGTATAAGTTATATGTTCCCGTGCGTAAAGCTTAGCACGGGTTTCAATCGGAATTAATATGAGTCTGAGAGGAAGGATGTGCGCAATCTTCCACATGCAATTTTGGGCGACACTGTTATTAGGGGTTCATCACAGTAGGTTCCGAGCTCTGATTTGTAAATGTAAATGTATAGTTTTGTATATGTAAATGGGACTCAAGACTGTATGTATATGACACTATAAACACCACTGCTGTGGTAGTTTTATTTTGTATTTTGTATATGATATTTTGATACAGTTATAAGACTTGTAACCACCAATGTCTGAAAAAGAAAGTAAAGAGTCCCAGTTCCAGTCTCGCGCCCCCTTTGTCCGCTTAGGCGGGGGTTTGGGACGTGACAATAATAATGTCTAAAATACATCCATATCCATATTAAAGTCGTGTAAGGTCATGGTGCTGCCTAGAAATTCATCTTTTTTGGCCTTCCTTATGCTTTTTTTGCTTCAAAATGTACCTAAAGCCATAAGATGATACAATTAAGTGTTATAGTCCGTAAAACACCTTAAAAGCATGTAAATGATAGGTGAATAATGAGTTATAAACAAGTATAAAATGAACTTATCAGTGGGGTAGGAGGAAGAAAGTCGGCGTGAATGAAGATTGCAGACGAAGCTTTAGTCTAGTTTTTCTTTTAGTATGTTTTAGTTTAGTCATTCTAAGGCTACGATGTAGCCTTGATTGAGATTGATCATGGAACATCTGGATTGATAATTTTTTATATATGCTTATTTATTCAGTTGGATGCTTTATATTGCTTTTACTCTAGATAGTTTGTTGACCACTTTCTATTTGATTATAGCTTCTAAATCTAGGTTGAGAAACATAATCACGAAAGGGACATGTTTGAATCATTGCCTTATGCTTAGAGAGATACCCTAGGGTTTAACATGACACTTTGGATTCTTAAACTTAATGACTTTTAGGCTTAGTAGTTAATGTAGAGATGACCTTAACCTAATCTAGAGAGACGGATTGAAAACTTGAGAGAGATCATTTGCAGCTGACATGAATATGCCAACAACTAATAAATAAAGTCCACTCATCTAAATCCAATTTCCGTCAATCAATCATAATCTTGGTGAAGTTATGCCCTAGACTTTGTCACATTTGGTATAAGATATTTTTGCATTTCAAGGTTGAGTCGTATTCTAATACTAGTCTTAAGTTCATAGATGTTTGAGTCAGGTCTTTCTTGCATGATAGTTTTAATACGTTACTTCTTATTTTCTAAAACTCATAATACTTTATCTAGATAAAGCTAAGGTTAGATTAGTTTGGTATTTAGTAGACTTAGTCCTTGTGGATTCAATACTTAATAATTATCACTTTATTACTTGTTCACGACGCGTGCACTTGCGTGTAAGAAATCAATCAACAAGTTTTTAGCGTCGTTGTTGGGGACTCTTGTTTTTTATTAATATTAGTTGAAATAATCTAGCTTTAATTTGGATTTTTTCTTTTTGTTAATTAGTTTTTTTTGTAATATATATATCTATATTTTTTGTTTCTTTGTTTTTTGTTCTCTTTTGCAGGATCAGAGTTTTGTGTATGCACAGATTGGGTTGAGAACTACTCTTATATGATACTGAAATGGAGCACACACTTTGGAGAGCTAGAAGAGGTCAAGTAATCATTGAGAATAAGATGGAAGGAGGTATGGACAGGGTAAATCAGAACATGGGTGATCGGTGTGAATTATGCATGCATTTTAGTAAGATTTCTATGTGTTTTTATAACTCAATTGAATGATTCACATTCATATTCACTAATATTGTGATAATCCTCCATATTATCATGTTTTGTAGGACACATTGTTATAATAAGCAAAAAGGAAGCTAAATAACGCGAAGGAAAGACCGAAGCAGAGAAGAAAATGAGAAGGAAGCGAGCACCCATGCGTAGTGACACTCCATCTTGGCATAGCCTTAAATGCTTGCGTGGAGGTCCTACGCGCAGCGAACTAGCAAGGAAGGAGTCGACCTCGGGTATCTTTGCGCGTAAGGACCTCTTCGCCGCGGCGTGTGAGTTTCTTTAGAATCGGGAGCATTAAATGGCACGGAATTTTGGGCGATGATGGGCTCAACTACGGGAACATAAAAGGGAGGCATTGGATGGAAAACGGTGAGAGAAGGAAATACGGAGGAGGAAGATTGATGGAGACAGATTTGGAGAGATCGCAAAGACAACTTCTTCTGTAGTTCTTTCCCTGATTAAGTTTATGTTAAAAATATTTCAATCTGTAATGAATATTACTATGAACTAACTCTTATTTCTAGGGTTTCGTCAACCCTAGCTGCACCATTATGGATTAATGTGTTAATTATGGTTTATTTAATATTGGTATGAATTTGTATGATTGCTTGACTCCTGAATTTAATCACATGTTATTATTTGGCCACTTTTAGCATGCTATTACTAGGAGTATGAGATCGAGAGAAAATGACTCATAGGGACATGAGTAAAGTAACACTTGGTCAATCGGGGAATAGAGATATCTTGGGTTCCAAGTGTAGCATTAGGGTTTGCACATTTATAAATCTTGAGGATTCGAGGGTGGGATGAGATGCAATATACCCCAGCGGCGGGTGCGCGGGGTATATCTAGAGATAATATTTTGTAAAGACGATTAACCCGTAACAAATCATATAAATATTAAACAAATCCTTCTTCTAGGTTGAATCCATCGGGTGTGGCGGAGTGGCGACAAAACCCTATTTTCTCATCATTGCTTTAAATCAATATTTTAAAAATAGGTTTTCCTTAGATTAGCTAAATTAGTTATAATTCACTATAGGGCATTAGTCAAATAATATCCCCTAGGGCCAGCTACAGTAGGTATTGCTGCGCTTATCTTCTTGGGGACGACATTTGACGAGCCACTATATTATGTGAACTCGACGCATATACTTGCGCGTACGGGCCTACATTTTTACTTAACTTTTACACACTCATTAATAGCCCATCAATGGGCAAAGCCAATAAGCAAGGAGAGAATAACTCACAAGCGTTGAAGCCCCCAAGGGTTAACCCACCTCCTTAAGAAGCTAATTAACAATATAGAGCATTGAGGGATTATGAAGTTCCTCCGGTTATTCAATCGATGATTAGAGCCCCACCAATCTAAGCCAACCATTTTGAGCTCAAACCGATCACGCTCAACTAGTTCATTCCATCCAATTTAGGGGATTTCCTAGCGAAGACCCCAATACGCACATCTCGAACTTTTTACAGATATGTAGTACAGTGAAGTACAATGGAGTGACTGATGACAGTGTATGCCTTTGCCTTTTCCCTTTCTCACTCGGGGATAGAGCAAAAGAGTGGTTAAAATCTCAACCACCAGCTTCCATCGATACTTGGAATGACATGGTAAAAAAATTCTTGTCAAAGTTTGTTGCTAACCGCAAGTGCACGGGTCACACGTAATAAAAATGGTTTTCAATTACGAACCAAGATCATTCCCATGAGGAAGTTGTGGTTTTAATGCGGATTGAGTACCCCGGCTACTAAAGTCGTTTACTATTTAAGTGACTCAATCATTTATGGTGAAACTATAAAATAGTAAAACTAAACTAAACCAAAAAAGAATGCTTTGTGAAAACCGGAGTAATTGACTAAAAATGGGAGAAAACGACTTAAGGAGGAACTAGGGTTAGTTATCGTCATGATGCCTAATGATTCATCTAGATAAGACCCGGGTTGACTGAATTATAACTTGAGTTGGTTCAAGGCTACGGTGTAGGGATCTCACTTTCGTGTTTCCCCTTGTATTTTTATGTACTCTCCACCTATTCACAATTACGTCCTTCTAGGTTGATAAGGCGATACTTTTCAAATGCAATTTTACCTTGGGATCTTTATTGGTCACAATTACTTTCTTACAATACAGCTTCTCGGGCTAAGCTCGGATTGGTCACAGTTACGTTCTTGCAATCCTCACTTAATACATTTGGTGTCCCCTCGTAGTGAAATCAGCTTAGTATTAGACATTTCTAATTCCCTAAGCCTCTTTGACCAAGTTAATTTGAATCTCGATTAATTGATTCACACCTTAAGAGAATCGGAACTAGATTTTAAGCATAATCCAAGTGTACTCAAGGATCACTATTAAAAAAGTTGAAGATCCGGATTCTCGGCATATCAATTAGCAAAACCATAATAATCAAATTATTAACACCAAATACAACAAATCAAGCATAAAACATCCAACCAAACTAAATATAAGACTAAGCTAACATCAAATCTGATAACCAACCCTATAGAATGCTTAGCCTAACATTTCCACCATCAAAACCCACAAATTCATGTTGTCAACAAACATAAAACTACAGAAATTGAAGAAGGAGAAGAGATAGAAATACAAAACAGGGTTTAAACTACAAATGACTTAAATCCCAAGCTCCAAGATGATATCCACACTCCACAAGGTTGTGCTTCCTAGCCATTGTTAATTACAAACCAAAGAATTAACAAAACAAACCTAAAACTAAGAGAAACCTAAACCTAAAAATGGAACAAAGCATTGAAGAGGGAAAACCCTAGGAGAGAGCCTCTTTCTCTCAAAGTTCAAACCTGAATCATTAGAACAATTATAGTATTTATAGGTCTTGGAAAATGGGCCAAAGATGGGTTAAAAGTGGAAATGTTGCTACTCCACCCGCCATCTTTCGCCTTGGCGAACACACGTGGCGTACACATGTGGCGTATTTTCCTTACTCTTCTCTTCACTACGGAAAACAGTGAAGCTATTGTGGTAAACACAATTTGCTGCGAGCGACACTCAGAGTGGGAACAGGGGTGGTCTTTTAAATCTTCTTTGCTCTTCGCTACGATGAGCCATATCTTTCGTCGTGGCGAACCTCTTTTCCACAGCGAGTAGTAACCTTCGTCGTGTCAGACCGGTTGGTACAGATCAATAACTTCCTTTTAACTTGATTTCTTCCATCACTTTGCTTGATTTTTCCTTCTAAACTTGCAAAACATAAGCAAATGGGAGATTACAACTTTCCTAAGCGATAATGATGTGAATATAGCATTTAGTTGCATAAAACACATGAAAATCATACTAAAAATGCTAACACGATTCTCACCTATCAAAGTTCTTCTCACCAGCCAAGACAACACAATTGTGTATGGAAATAAATAACTTCATGCAACATGAAGGAGAAACAATGTTTGAAGCCTGGGAGATATACAAAGATTTATTGAGAAAATGTCCTCACCACAAGACACCTAGATGGTTGCAAGTAAATTAATTCTATAACATACTAAACATGTCCTCTCAAGTCATTCTGTAACGCCTTAAAAATATCCTAATAGTTTTATAACATGTTCAGGGTGTAAAATAAATTAAATTATATTTTTTCCGAAGTTTAAATGGCTAAAAACGAAAAATGATAAAAACCCAAAAATTTTATTGGAGCCAAATAAATTTGGTAAAAATGTCAAATGAGGACCTAAGGGTCATAAATGAGTATAAAATTTAAAATTAAAGTGAAATGAAATGAAGTGAAAATGGAGGTGAAATGAGGCTTTAAATGAGAAAAATGAGATAAGGCCCATTTAATGTCAGCCAAGCATGGCCTTAAGTTGGAGTGGAGTTTAAAGATAAATGGTCCCATGGAATGCCATTGGGCATTCAAGTTTTGAAACTAGGGGTTCGAGTTGGCCCAGAGAAAGAGAGAAAGGAGGGATTTTGAATTTTCTTCATGAGATCAAAGTTTAAGTGATCAAGAAGAAGAGGAAGAAGAAAGAAAGAAAGGAAGAGATTTAAGGTAGAAATAAAACCCTAACCCTCTTTTCTTGTGGGTTTGGAGAAAAACCCTAACTTTGTGTAGTAAAGTGTTCTTTGATGGTTTTAGTTTGTTCCCAGAGTTTTTACGTGTTTGGTTGGTTTGGATTGATTTTGAGGAATTTTTTTGTAAAGGAAATGATGAAGTTTCAAAGGAGTTGCTATAAAAAATTTTCAAAACCCCTGTTTTTGTCTTGGTTATAAGTTAAGTTAAAATCATCCAAATTCAGTGATTCCAATTGGGAAAGAACCATAAGAGCTAGAGCTACAAATGTATAGAAGAGACCAGGAGCAAATTGTAGCTCTAAGGATCCAGAATCTGAGCTTAAAGGTAAGTTTCGAGTAGCTAATGGGTATGCTTTGTTTTGGGTGTGGTTGTGGTGTTTTGGCCATAAGTTGAGTTTCACTCATCCAAATTGAGTGATTCAAAATTCTGGGTAAACTAGAATTATAGGGTAATAATTTACTTGAAGGAAGTGTAAGAAATTTGTAACCCCAAAGTTCCTAGAAATCTGTCAAAGTGGAGCTATGTGCAAGGAGAATCTGATTATGCTTTGCAAATTAGAGTAGTTTGGATGTAAAATGCAATAACTTGAGTTTTGGTGATCCAAATTAGATGATTCAAATTGGAGAAGAAAAATTAGAACCATAGCTTGAAATGAGTAGAAGGAACCATTACAAATTTATGGAGTTAAGACCCCTGAAATCGAGAATAACAGTAGGTAATCGAGTGAGCTGGGCTTATAGAACAGTTTGGCATTAAAATGCCGTAATTTGATTTTAGGTGATCCAAATGAGATGATTCAATTCTAATAAGAAATAGACTAATAGGAATATAATTTTCTTGAAGGCTTGCCAGTAAAATATGGCTCAGTGTCCTGAAGAAAATTTTGCAGAAGTGAGAAAGGATCTATAATGGGTGAACATCAACCTAACTAAAAATCCTAGAATGCCACAGTGATTTTTTTTCTTGGGTTGTTCTTTGATAGTATTTATGTTTGTGATGGATTAGGGGTTGATGACGGGGAATCTTGACCTAGACGAGATTCGAGAATAGGAATCGAAGAGCGACAACCTTTTGGGTTGTTCTTCACTTCTTTTCCTTGTTTCGGTTTGTGTTTTGTTTGACAAACTAAATCTAAAAGGTTTTATATGAATATGCATATGTTTTCTGTTTGAGCCATAAATGAATGTTTTGATCTCCACTTTCTCTCTAAAACACAAAATGTTTGAAGGATTATGAAATAGTGGATTTATTGAAATGAATTGTGATACATTGCACATTGATTTGTTTTAAATTGATTGATACAATGATTGTGAAATGGTGCACATGAAAAAATTGCATAGTGTGGAAACCGATATTTGGATATAAATGTATATACACTATTGTAAATTGCTATGAATGATTTGAGCGCCCTTAATAGAATGTTAATTGTTGAATTCGAGTTAAGGATAGATTGGTATACCAATAAGGGTAAAATGAGTAGTATTGTGCCAAACGTAATGATGTGTCACTTCGATCCGTAGCCCAGTGGGACAGTATCGGTAGTGTTCATGAAATGTTTTTAATAACCGGTCGATGACCCTAGCGAGACCGTCTTGTGTTTATAATTTTTTTATATCTGGAGCACAGCCTAGCCGGGATCGTTCAGGTGACTAAGTTGTCACATTGCAGAAAGCATATGTTAAATTCGCTTAAGGGAAAATGAAAGAAAATTGTAAAATGCATGATTTAATGTTTTGAATGATTTCTTGCATGTGATAGTGCATATTTGAATGATCAATAAACTATAAATGAATGTATATGAAATGAATATATGTATTATTACGTGATCATTCAAAAAAGGTTAAAAGAACCACAGTTTTAAAAATGCATGACTTGATTTAAACTTAAATGGAAAACTGATATTATATAGAGCCTCGCATAAAAATGCTTAGCGCATTTATTTATCATCGGCGCGGTATCAGTGAAGTGTGGGACCCTAAGATTGTCGGGCGTAGAGTCAACGAGTGAACAAAGCGAGTATAGTAATCACTCGTCTCTTGCATATAATTTCATTCATGATATTTTGTAATTATTTTGCATTGAACTCAAGGATGTAAAAGTCTTCATAAGATCACATTTTTTTTTATATCTTTTTGAAAGCATGGAAATGTATTTTACGTATTGTGGACAACCAAGTTGAACTCCATAAATATTTTGTAATTGTATTTGAAAAAGGCATGGAATGCCAAAATTTGATATAATCGTTATTCAAAGGATTCACGAACCACATTTAGAATTAAGGAATGTATATTTTTTTATCAAAACTACAGTTAAATTGTTGTTATAAAGGCGCAATGTGCCACATTTAAGTGGTATTGAAACACAAATGCTTATAGAGCTATGGTATTGAAAATGTATTTGTATTTATATTGGTGTTTTAATATATCTTAAAAGTAAAGTGTTGGTAGTGCAATGGATGCTACACATTCTTCATGCCTTAATTGGAGGTTTATTCTTGAAAAAGAGTGATATTGAGGCATACGAGCTTTTAGAAGACATGGTGATGAGTATCCTAAATACTAATTTTATCCCTATGTTTACTTAGATTTTTAGTATTTTTTATGTTAAATAAGTGTCCTAATGCTCTAAATGTTCATCTTTATACTTAGGTTAACCATTTGGCGGAATTGTGAGAAAATGAGGAAAAAATCAGTAATTTCCCATACAACATAAGCAGCTCCACTGGTTAGTCCCAACGAACCTAAAGTTTGAACAAAGGTTAGCTATGGGTTCGTTGCGATGAAGCGATGAAATATGATCAACAGACTCACGGGTTCGTAGGCAGAGAATTTACAACTTCATTATTAGTGAGGTTGGGGTAACAATGGAAATAACCCATTTTTACCTAATTTGACGAGGCTTATAAAAAGAGAGGAGAGAACGATACTAGGGAAGGAGGAGAGGGATGTCTGAGTGAATCTTTGACTAGGAGTTAATGCCAGAGGGAGAAAACCCTCTTTAGGGTTTCTCCCTCTTGTTCTTGAACCATTTTAGCACTTTGGGACAGAGAGGGATTTGTAGTTGCTCTTCAAGATTTGGAAGAAGAACTTGGGATTTGGATGAAGAAGACCGAGGACTCACACCATTTTCCACCATTAGAGTTATTTCTTTCATTTTTCTCATGTTTTATCTTAATTTTGGGATGCACTTGATGAGTCCTAAACTCATCTATTTTTAGTCCATTTTTCTGGCATATTTTAGGAAGTTTATGATTCTTTTTAATGCTGAATTATGGAATATTCACCAACTTTGTGTTTTGTAGGTTTTGATCGTAGAAGAAGCAATTCCAGGAAGAAAAGCAGAAAAATTGGCTAAGGGAGAAATGTCGCGACATAATTTCAAGGGAACCAGGAGATTCTATGTTGCAACAAAGATGAAGCTGAACTCAAGCTAGAAGTGAATAATGTCGTGACATTTCACAACTCTGTCGTGACATAAAATGAGAGGGATTGAATGATATCATTACGACAAAAGTGAATGTTGCAACATAATGGTAGTCAGAAGACATAACTTTGTCGCAACAATGGAATTTTGTGTCCCGACATTGATTGAGAAGTGTTGAAGAAGAATGTCGCAATATTATTTTGCTCTGTTGCGACAATGATCAAGCAAATGGCACAAGAGTTTTGTCACAACAATCAAATTTATGTCGCGACATAAAGGGCTACAGAGGGAAAAATATTTGTCACGACAACAGAAAATTATGTTCTGTGAAAAGCAAAGAACTATGAGACAAGTCAAAGACAATTTAGTCAGCGATAGGATTTTAATCTTTGCGGCAACACTAATTTAGCGTGAATTAAGAAAGGATATGTTGCGACATTTTCAAAGTACATCCGCGACATAAGTTAGATCGACAATACAAGACAACAAGACATGTCGTGACATAGAAGTTTTATGTCATGACTAACACTCTTTATAGTATCAAGGAACTCTCATCAGCGACAAAAATTTTTTTTGTCGTGACAAAGGTGAAGAGCTGAAGGAAAAAATATGTCACGAAGGTGGAAAACTATGTCACGACATAAATTAAAGAGAAGCGCCTATAAGAGAATAGAAGACTGTTGCGACATAGTGTGAGCAAAAGAGCATTTTATGTCGTGACATAGTAAAACAAAGCTGAAGGGAGAGAAACTCTATCGACAAAGAAATTTTATGTCGCGACATTTTTCAAGAGCAACAAAGAATGAAACGTTGTTACAAAAAAGTTTTTATGTCACAACACAGGACCCTCATGTCGCGACAATTACAAGATAACTTCAGCAGAACTTTGTCGCGACATTTTCAAAGTCTGTTGCGATGAAATTCAAGAAGAAAACACGAAACTATGTCGCGACAGAAAATTGCAAGCCACGAAAAAAGCTGGAGAACAAATATGACAACTATATCGCGACATAATTTTCAATGTCACGACAAAGTAACCTACTGGGCCAGATTTTTGGGGATCCACAATTTTAGCCTTGAGATACGACGATTAGGTACTTACAATGGGTGTCTTTGGAATCAGCTTGAAATTTATATCCTAGGGTTCCCAACTGCGGCGCAGCTTCACTGCGGTATAATGGTTAAGTCGGAATTCGAGGGGATGGGTTTTCTTCATGCTAAATGAGTCACAGTTGATTGAAAATGGTGTTTCCACTTTGGATTTGGGGTTTTGGTAAGCAGAGTGATGTTGATATACGCTTGTGAGAACCATATAACTATAGGAAGCAAAGTGTAAAAAGAAATCCTTACTGAGATTTAGGGCCCACTTGGGCTTATAGTTCCTAATATAAATGTCTATGTGTCTCGAGGTCCTTTCCTTGCATTGAGGAGGATTCACATTATAGTCATTTCCCGAATCGGATCTATGTTTAGCCATAAAGCGAACCTTTAGTTTTTCTCCTAGTATCATTTATTCACCGACTAATGTTTTGAGGAAATAAGTTGAATCTGGCCCTTGGATCTAACACTGCAGAAACATAATAAATGGCAACTAGTTAGCATCAATGGGTTGGCAATAAGTATCAGGCCTTTAAAGCTTGCCAAGTACTGGCCACTCAGGGTACATCACAGGGATTAAAACCTAACGTGAGATGCAGAAACATAAATGAGGGCTAAATGCTGCGTTGGCAACGGGGGGGATGGTGCTTTTGCCCCAAAACTTCCCACCACGGTGACCCTCAATATTCAAGAATGAGAGGGGTTTAGTAAGCATCCCTTGAGGTTGTCATCCTCAAAGGGGTGTTTGGATGGTGAGAAAAATACGAAAGGGAAAGATGAGAAAATCACACACTCGTTGGAAAATTTGAAAGCTTTGGCGTAATTTTATTGATTGATGGATTGATTGATTTTCGAGAAAACGGCTGGGAAACATATCTTTGCTCGAGTCAAGGAAATTACAAAAAAGGTGTGAAATAACAAAAATACCTTCGGTGAATTTTGGTACAAAACCCTGGCAGTAAAAAATTGGTCGACACAACAAAGCAGGCGGGTTGTAGAATTTCGCATAGTCTTGAAAATTTTGCATGCAACTGCAAAATCTACAATGCTCACTCTCCCTACACATTTGGCTCCAGTGCCTTCTTCTTTGTTCATGCAACTTAGAGTTAGAAGCCGGGTTCTTGCATTTGGGTGGCTTGAAGGATGGTATAATTGGCTTGCAAAACTACAAAAATATCCACAAAATATGATTAGTAGTATAGTTGGGACCTTAGTATGTCAATTGGGTTATTTAAGTTTATTAATACAAAAAGTTCTCAAAACCTGCAATAAACAGGGCTCAAAATAGCAATATTTGGGCACTAATCAAGCACGTAATTTGAAACTCTATAAATAGACGCACCTAGGGCATTGTGACGGCTTCATAAAACCGAGTAACTAGGTAGTTGGAACTCCTTTGCATATTATTTTTATTTTTATTTTTTTTTGCTTTTATTTCTTTTTTGTCAATTTAGTTTTAGCTTAGCATTTTAGTTAGTTTTTCTTTTGGGATTGAACATTGATTTGGCGTGAAGTTTCGAGCTAGATTCATTGTAAAATTGTAGTTTTCAATACCATCTGACTTGAATGGAATTGAAATTTTTACAGGTTCATTTATTTCGGTTAAACCTTGCAATCTTAGTGATTTTTCTTGATCAGTTAGTCACTGTTATCTGTAATGTAGTTTTGAAAGATTGGGCTGCCGTTGGGAATGGAATCAATGTTAATTATTGTTTTCTGCATAATTTGAAAGAACGTCATAGTTCGAAATCTTGAATTTATTTAATTGGTGTTGTGCTTGAAATTACTTGTTCAGAATATTATTAGCATGTACCCAGAAAGGGACTATATCTTGCTTCGATTTCTAGGATGCCCTCTGAGTGACACAGAGATGGAGATTCCTGAGAGTAGGGAGGAGTTACTTGGGGGTATGTTTGACTAATATTATGGAACTATGTAGCACCCGAGAAATATACCTGATGGTTTCGACATGTTTGGGGTATTTGGTAAAATATCAATTTATTTCGTGAGTTAAATGCGAAACACGGAAACGAGGGACTCGGAAATTTACAAGATTAAGGATAAAATTGTAAATTGTCCAAGAGGACTTAAAGTCATGGATTAAGAAAGAATTGAGGCCAAAATGAAATAAAGGAAAGTGTATTTCATAAATAGAAGGGTTATGGAGACTTAAGCAAATAAAAGCAACAACTTAAAAATGGGTTTTTGGGGGCCAAACAAGGCATAAGAAAATCGGATTTAAGATAAATTGGTCTCATTTGTGGAAGGAAAAAAAAAACGTGAAGAGAAAGAAGAGAGGAGGAGAAAGGAGAAAGAGAAGGAAGAAGAAAGAAACTAGAGATCAAGCAAAGCCAAGGTATGGAAACTACTTTGAGTATGGATTTTGTATGGATCACATGGAATTTAAGGCTTGATATGGTTAATATCTTGTCTCTAAATCTAGGGTTTTGGATAGAATTGCAACATAACCTTAGATTTCTTGAAATTAAGGTTAGTATAACCCCTGAGGAACAAGATAATTAAGGGAATCCTTCTTTGTTGTTGGATTCATGGTTAAATGAAAGGAAATTGAGTTAGGGTTTCGAACAAACCTAACAAATCATAGTAATTGGTTTTGTATATGGTGGTAACCCATGTTGAATAAATATTTAGGGAAATTCACTTGGAAGGTTTTGAAGAATGATAAGAATTGAAGACTGAATTGAATAGAAAAAGAGATTCCAAGTTGAATGGGAAATGGTTTTGATGTGTGTTTGAAGTGTAGAATTGATTGGATATCAAAACATGGAAGAATGGAACAAAACACACATTCACAGGCATTTTGAGTGGAATTGTACGGTACAATTTGAGCTTGTACCGGTACAATTTCAGTTCAGTCGTTTTGTCAACTTAATACCCGTCTGAGTTAGACGTAATACCAGTACAACGTGCGGTTTTTCTGTTTGGCCGGTTTTGTATATTTGGCCATAACTTCACTCATTTCTTGTCGATTTGGTGATTCAAGTGGCCACTTAAAATAGAACTTTCAAGAAGAACAAAGCATATTTATGGTATCTCCAAAATTCCTGACTCTAGATATAGCCTAAAAATTCCTCAAAGAGTAAAATTTATGTGCAAGCCCATCTTCTGCATCAGTTGATCATAGAGGATTCCCGATTGATTCGAACTTAAGTTGAGTTCCGGTGCTCCGATTTGGGTGATTCCAATTGGAAATGAACCCTTAGCACCTTAGTTTTAAAGGAGCACAAAGAACCAGTGTCAAATATGGAAACAAGGCACTGGAAAAATTAATCTTCCAAATATCCCTCGGTAAAATCGGTAAACAGACTAGTTGGCATGAAAATGCCATAACTTGAGTTTGGATGATCAATTGGATGATTCAATTCCTAAAAATAGATTCATAGAAGGAATAGAATACATGAATGATGTGTGGATAGGCATCATATCATTACAAGTATATGAAATGCCGTATGGAATAGGCATGAAGCGTGAATATGGATGAAAAATGAAATATGAACGATGACAACATGTCATAAACACACAATAATGGCTAAGAAGGCCCCCTATTATAAGATAGTAAGTTATTGAACTCATATAATTAACAAAATTACTTTGGAGCCGGTTATTGAATGACATGGCATCTATGTTCACGTGGGAAGGCACGTATAGTGGTAACGGTACTCTCTGAATTAGTGCGACGGCACTCTCGATCGTCAACCCCGGCACATTAGTATAGGTACTCTACGATTAATGCGGCGACACTCTCTGATACGTGCTTCGGCACATTAGTACTTCGGTACTCTCTGATTAGTGCGACGGCACTCTTTGATCTGTATTGCACCTTCAGGTACTTATTATGTTGTGTCCTACTCATTCCGTATTATTGGTTTAGGCAATCTAACAATTATATGATAAGACTCTGAATAATGAATAAGAAATGAATATAGTAAAGATCTGAATCGCCTCCTCTGAGAGTACCTCTATATGATTGCAGATGTGCCTACGGTACATCGGTATATGTTACGTAGTACCCCTGCGGGGTGCCTACCATGTTTGCTCTGTAGTACTGGGTGTTGCTTTGGCCTGTAACATTTAAGTACCTCTGGTGCTTTTGTATACTAAGAAACTTCTGTAACTCCTATGGGGAGATCGAATAAGTATAAGTCGGTAGTACCTACGGGTACTCATAAATATCGGTAACACCGGTATAAGTCAGTAGTACCTACGGGTACTCCGTATCGTTAACACCGGTATAAGTCCAATTAGTACCTACGGTACTCCGATATCTGTAACACCGATCTATAAGTCCGAGTGAGTACTTTTGAGGTACTCTCGTATCAATAAAATAAGTATAAGTTCTGCCAAATTGCCCGGGTGCTCGTGATCGGAAAATAAGTATAAGTTCTGTAAAATAAGTATAAATCCAGTCGTACCTACGGGTACTTCCGTATAATGAATCCGTGATCTGTACCTACGAAAGACTAATCAATAAAGTATGTATAAGTTTGGTCAGGCCATGCGCGCTATGATCTGATCTGTTCAGGCTTATCGTACCTCTGAATCTGCTTCGTAAAGATAAGATCCGAAATACAAGAATCAGTTATGTAACACAAGTATAAGATCGTAAGACAGAATAAAGTCACGTACACAATTATAGGATTAGTAAGATAAATAAACTCTCTGTAGTGGTAGAGAGATCGGTAAGACGAGGATAAAATAAAGTAGTACCTCGTTGCTCCATATAAGTCTGGGTATACGTTAACATAGGACTTGTTGGGATGACTCACCAACACAAGTTGGTATCGGATCGGATATTTGATCAAGTAGTACTTGCAGTACTCCAGTATAAGATTAAGTTCCGCAAATCCGATTATCGTTCCGTAATCTGTATTACTACGTACCCCGAACAAGTGTAAACCGTAGGATAATTATGAGTTACGTAAGCTCCTACGGAGATCTGAGATGAATCTAAATATCAATACGTGTTTAAGTACCTACACGTATAAGCATGAGTTCTTGTAACTCCTATGGGAGATAGAAATAAGTTTATGCGATACAAACATAAGTATAAATATGTATCTACGGAGATAAGTATCGGTCGTGAGTTCAGAGTATATGTCCTTTGGGAGATCCCCGAGATAAGAATAAGTCTGCTATAAGTATAAAGATCTGGAGTTGCTATAAGTATAAGCTAGGATAGGAATGAGTGCTATGAGTATAAGATCAAATAAGGATAAAGTACGCCATAAGTGTAATTCTTGAGTAAGTAAGATCGGAATGTGATGATATTAGATCTGTATAAGGCAAGTAATTGTATAAGTTCGGTATGTGAATGCAGGAATATTCGATAGCCCCATTCTTTATTATACGTATTTGTGTTCACGTATAAATGTTTCCACGGCTAAAGCGTAAAGCATACGGGTTCAATCCGTGTAGGTACGAGAGACGTGTGAAACATCAGCGTCTGGTGAGACGAAACACACTTGTAAGGGTTCACTACATGTAGGTTCCGTGCTCTGATTTGTATTTGTAAAAGTACAGTTTTGTATTTGAAAAAGGGACTCAGTATATGTGTATGATTTTGATGATTTTGCTCAGATGGTAGATTCATGATTACATTCTCTGATCTTGAATGTACCACAGGTGCCCGTTTGCTTTAAAAAAAAAAAAAAATCAGGTCAAGAGTCCCAGTATTTGGTCTCGCGTCCCGAAAATCGGGGTGTGACATAATGAACTTTGAAAGATTACTTCGATAGATCCCTAATTTACTCATAGTGTGAGAATAGTTGGATGATGTATCAATTTAGTTGATTAGAGAGTTTCTCCTCGATGCGATGAAAAGAATCTTGATCTTGTGTTAGTAGAATCTAATCAAGAGATAAGCAATTTTATTAAAATTTGAATGATGGGAATGCAATTAGATTGGAGAAGGCATAATCCTGTCTATAGAGAGTAGGAATTCTTGATCCTAAGATTTGTGTGTGAAGTGCGAAAAGAAAAATACCGAGATCTTAGAGAGGATTATATTCTCTAGTAAGCTTTGCTTAGACTTTCTTCTATCAGAAGGAACTGGATCTCTAATCGGAGTAAGGAAATATATAGTGTATGGAGAAATCCAAATTAAACTACCTTGCATCTTTGACAAATTTAGATTTAAACTAATGGCACAGACTATATTTATAAAATGATGCAGAAATTTATAATTGTACTATGATCTATCTCCTAGTGTTAGCTTACCTAGTGAACTTTTCAATCTAGTTATTTTGAATTTTTTATATATAGTTATAGAATTTTATTTAGTGTTTGCATTTCCTTTAGTTCTAAACCAAATCACTTTTAAATTTGGAGTTTAAATAGTAAGGATCTTGAGTAGATGAGGTGATCGATATTTAGATTTCCTGTCGATCCTGCGTGGGAGCGATATACGGACTTCAAATCCACTCTTATTACTTGTATGGCTGTCTATTGCACTTACAGTAGGAACTACATCAAACACATTTTCAAATGAAGCCTTCTCATGCAGAACGGCAAATCTATTACATATCTTCAATAAATCAACAAGTTTATAACGTCGTTGTTTGGGACTGAATAGTCTTAGGAGGTAGTGCTGACTACTTGGTTAATTTGGTCTTTTACAATTAGTAAGTTTTGGTCTATGTTAAACAATTTATGTCCAATAACTTTTGGCCTTTATTCTTGAGAAATGAATAACTGGTAATTTGTGTTGAAGATTTGGTGGATATATTTTGGTTAGTTAGTCAACAAGTTTTTGGCGCCGTTGTCGGGGATAGAAAGGAGAGTTTAAATATCAATATTCAACCAAAGAGAGAATTGCTAATTTAGATATTTTTCTTTGTTTTATCAAAAATTTCAGAAAATTACAAAAATTGTAGTAGCTGAGAAAGCTACTGAAAATCTTTTATGATCTTAAATGAATATAGCTGTGTTCCACAGATTTCATTTGATCTTAATGTGTTTCTATTTTAGGAAGATCTTATATGCATAGAAAACTAGAAGTAGAACTGTTGCCTTTAGACACATAACTGGAAAGAACATTGAGAAATCTGAGAAAAGTGAAAAGTGATAAATCAACAACTGTACGGAGTAGAGAGATCTGACAGCTATCACGAAAGAAGCGATGCTTGAAATACCTTAAAGGAAATGACTATGGAGAGTTTTAGAGGCTAGTTATTCGGGATGAATGTTCTGTTTGTAGAACAACTTTGCTAAAGCTTGACTTTGATCACCATGGTGCGGCAACATCTAATACACTATAGGCATCAAGTGAAGATCTAATGAGCATATGGGAAGATTCTTGTGGATGTCAAACATAGTGAAGTTAGATAGGGTGAGACACGAGGTGATCAGCTCTGATATTCCCTTTTTCACTAAGAGATGTAGCAGCCACTTGGTTTGAATCCCTGGCATATGGATTAGTGAATAATTGGGAAGAGTTGGTGGAGGCCTACATGAGCAAATTCTTCCCTCTTGCCCTCACTTCAGAAAGGAGATGGGAAATCATAGTGTTCAAATAAGGAGAGGAAGAAAAATTCTATACTGCATGGGAAAGATTAAAGAGATTGTTGAAAAGATGCCCAATGCATGACATTGATCTAACTACATAGATGGACATCTTTTATCACTTTATGAACTACACCTCTAAAGGCATAATAAATGCAGCCTACTATGGAGCATTCAAGAGGAAGAGTGCAAAGGAGGCAAGATAGCTGATTGAAGATCTTGCAGATGTAACTCTGGCGCTCCATGCGGAACTTCGAGGGGCTTGTAGCGGGCGAAGCAAAGTAGGAGTGATAGAATTTGAGCAGTATAATGCCATAAAAGCAAAATTTGATGCATTGATGAACAAGATGGGAAACCAAGATAGAAAAATGCACTCAGTACATGAAGTGGAAACAGTTGAAAGAAATGAGCAGAAGAGTAATGCTGATGAGGGACTAGCCCATAAGTGTCCCTATCAAGTTGAGGAGGCATAGTTTCTTAATGCTAATAGAAGCTACAACTTTAAGCCTAACCTCAACTTGCCAACTCACTATACACCAGCACTTAGGAACCATGAGAATTTCTCATATAGAGGTGGAGCACAACAAGGTCTAAGACCAGTTTAGAATTTTCAACAACAGTATGCTCCACATGGGTTTGAGCGACAATAAGAAAGTCAAAGAAGCGAAGAATTTAGGTAAAGGGAGATCTCATTCCTTTGAAGATTAGATACTAACTTTCATGGGAGAAAATAAGCAGCTGCTGAATATTCATAAGAAGAAATTTGTTGAGCTAGTAGCATTTCAGGCAAATGTAATGTGTTTAAGTCCAACACTAATGTCTCTTTGAAAAATCTGGAGACACAAGTAGGGCAGTTGGCTAATGCAGAATTAGTCCAAGGATGCCTTCCCAATCGATACAAAGAAGAATCCTAAGGATTGTATTGTGGTGACTTTGAGGAGTAGAAGAGATAGAAACGAGAAAAAGATGAAGAAGAAAGCAGTTAAAGTAAAGAAAGAAATGGCCCAGAAAAGAAACCAAGTTAAGCGAGTTCGAGACTTGGTAGAAGAGAGATTGAGAAAATTAAGGTGCGGAATGGTACTTGAGTGGAGAAAGGAGAATTGAAAAAAAGAAAGAAAAACAAGCTTACATGCCTCTTTGTTCCTTTCCTCGAGGAAGCGGAAATAAAAAAATGGAAGGCAATTCTCTGAGTTCTTGGATGTTTTCAAGAAGATGGGATTAATCTACCCACTTTGTGAGGCATTGACTCGGATACTAAATATGTTAAGTTCTGAAGGACATTTTGAGTAAGAAATTTTTTGAAAAGGAGTGGGTGAATTTAGACCACATGCGGTGCGATTGATTCGGGAAGAGCTTACCCGAGAGATGCGGGATCTGGCGGCCGTATTCCTTGCACCATAGGGAAATTTGTATTCAAAAAGGCTTTATGTGACTCAAGAGCTAGCATCAACTTGATGCCATTGTTAGTGGTGAAGAGACTTAGTTTGGGGGAATTTAATTCCATAATATAGCACTGTAGATGGGCGAGGGCGTGACAATGGCATATAGGAAGGAGTCCTTGAAGATGTACTAATCAAGGTTAGAAAGTTCATTTTCACTATGGACTTTGTAGTTATGTATATGGAGGAAGATACACAAGTTCCATTGCTGGAAGACCTTTCTTGGACACTGGAGTTGCCTTGATAGATGTTGACTTAGGGTGGGAGAAGAAGCAATACACTTCTACTTGAAAAAAAACTGCAGGTTTAGTGTGAAATGCGGTGTAGGCTTTGTAGAAACAATAGTTCCCATCAGTCTTGAGCTAATGTTTGGTTGTAATTTTCAGAATTCAATCAATGAAAATGAGATGAATTTCTAGTATCTTGATCATCTTGATTGTGAATGGTTGAATTCCAGCTTTGATTTAAAATAAATAGTGTTTAGTTTGAATGAGAATAGCCCAGAAAAATGTTGCAATGAGGAGAAGGAAGAAGAGACAAACAAGTTCAGAAGGGTTAACCTTGAAGGAATTGCCCAGCCATTTGAAGTATGCTTTTTTTAGAACCAGAAAAAGCAAGACCTGTTATTATATCAGCTGCATTAACCGAGCATGAAGAATAGAAACTGTTGGAAATTCTCAGAAAATACAAGGAAGCAATTGCTTGGTCAATAGAAGATTTTAAAGGAATCAGTCCTTCTATTTGCATGCACAAAATCCTTTTGGAGGATAATGCAAAGAACTCCGTTGAACATCAAAGAAGACCGAATCCAGTAATGAAAGAAGTTGTTAGAAAAGAAGTACTGAAATGGTTGAATGTAGGTTTTATATATGCAATCTCAGACAACCCTTAGGTGAGCCTAGTTCATGTGGTTCCCAAAAAGGGTGGGTTCACTATGATCAGAAATGAGAAGAATGAATTGAGTTCCCTCTGAAGTGACAAGATGGAGGTGTGTATGAATTCTGAGGCTGAATACTACTCTGAAAGGATCATTATCCTTTACCTTTCATTGACCAAATGTTGGATAGGTTAGCAGGACACCCTTATTACTGTTTTCTTGATGGTTGTTTTAGATATAATCAAATTGCTATAGCCCCCGAGGATCAGGAAAGACTACATTCATATGTCCTTATGGCACCTTTGCTTTCAGAAGGATACCATTTAGATTATGTAATGCTCTTGCCACCTTTCAAAGATGTATGATGTCTATGTTTTCAGTTTTGGTGGAACATGTTATGGAAATCTTCATGGATGACTTCTTAGTATATGGATCTAATTTTGAGAAATGTTTGAAAAATTTGGAAACATTACTTCAAAGGTGCCAAGACAAAAATATAGCTTTGAATTGGGAAAAATGCCATTTCATGGTAGCAGGGGGCATTGTTTTGGAGCACAAGATTTCTACAGCTGGGTTAGAAGTAGACCAAGCAAAAATTGCTATTATAAAGACTTTCACATACACCACATGAGTTAAAAGGGTTAAGAAGTTTCCTAGGACATCTTTGGATTTCTGAAGATTTATAAGGGACTTCTCAAAAATCTCTATACCATTATGCAGATTGCTAGAAAAAGATGCAAAGTTTGATTTTAATGAATCAGTAAAGCTGCATTTGAAGAAATTAAGTCCAAATTGGTTACAACTCCCATTATAGTAACACCCGATTGGAACAAAGAGTTTGAAATAATGTGTGATGTCAGTGACTATGGAATGGGAGCAATATTGGGACAAAGAACTGAGAAGATATTCAAGGCCATATACTATGCCAGCAAAACCTTCAATGAAACGCAAGAAATTACCTTTACCACGAAAAGGAGATCTTTGTGATGGTGTTTGCTTAGTATGAAAAATTCAGGCCTTACATATTGGGGTCCCATGTTATAATACACACTTATCATGCTGCAATTAAATATCTAATGACAAAGAAAGATGCCAAACCAAGATTGATTAGATGTGTAGCACCCCTTTCCGGTCCGACCTGATTGGCAGATCCGAACCGGTTCTTGGATGCTCGTTTCATTCTTTTTATTTATCTTTTTATTAAATTTTCTTTTTCAAAAATGTCGCGACTCGAATCCCTGGCCCAACCCGAATGGCGGATCCGAACCGGAGCTCGGTTAACTTCGACCGTTTTCATTTATCTTATCAAAATATTTTATTTATGTTATTTCGTTTTAAGGTTTTCAATTACGTGGAAGAATTTCAAATGGTAGGTCCATAAACATTTACTCTTATGCTATTCGTTTACAAAATGGCGTATCATGCCTTTACAAAATGATATACGAAACAATAGTTCAGAGTTTAACTCTTTTGTTCACAAAATGTCAAACGTTCAAAAAGAAATGATATGCATATGTGGGGTATATCGCAAATATCACATGACTTTTCTATGACTCGTAGCTTCTTGAATCTTTATATTTCTGTTTACTCAAAACCTGCGTATAGATATGCTAAGCATTTTCATGCTTAGTTGTTCTATACAGTTCTATTCCAATTTTCAGTTTAACATGACATGCATTTATCTTAAAACCATGCCTTTTATATCATTCTCTCATGCTTATTCATTTTCACATGCTTTGCCTAAATCATTGATCATATCAAAATATGCATTTTCACATGCTTTCAATTTACTTAAATCAAATCATGAGATTCAAACATATACTCCCAAGGATGCATTTGGTTCTGAATCCATTTGCACTCCTCAAAGTTGTTATTTTCACTTTGTTTATACAATTTACATTCGCTGACAGTTTCGTTGGTGAATCTAAATCCTTTTTCATTCTTAATGTCTTTACACATTTAACAATTTATGTCTCCCATCATGATGGATGCCGATTAGTGCACCCCACCATGTGGTCATTTAAAAATGCCATACGCCATCATGAAGGATGTCGATTGGTGCATCCTGCCAAATAAGACATTTTAATAACGCCATACACCATCATGACGGATGCCGATTAGTGCATCCCGCCATGTGGGACATTGCACAATTTCATTTTGCCTTCATGACGGATGCCGATTGGTGCATCCCATCATGTTGGTTGTTTGGTTTATTGATTCAATTCAAGATGTCAAGAATTGACCAATTCATTTACAATTCGATTAATCTCTCACATGCAATTAATCGTCAAACATTTCAAATATCACATTTTCAATTCCATATGCACTTTCGTAATATCATTTCAAACATATACTTATTCCATATAATCATTTCAAATTTATTTGGTAAACTACCAAAACACTTGAAATAAGAATAGAGGGTTAGTGAACAAATCGAAGCTGTCGGCTCTCGTTTCTTTCCTTCGATCTCGGTCCTAGGTTAGGTGATCCTCACCCGTCCCTAGTCAATAACAATTAAGCCACTCTAAGTGGATAAACAATTATTATTCATTTTTAGTGAATGATAATTAATCTTTGTTAACGGTTTTGGGTTAAGACACTAAGTACGCACAAGATGAACTTCATGCGGCGTAGTGCAGTATCTTTTCATTTAGTTTCATTCTTACTTGAACTAAGTAGTCATTTATTAGGAGTTTCCTACACTATATGTGTACAGCATTTGTCCGGAACAAAATCCAAAATTTTGCCCTCTATGAACAGTAGCTACGCCACGGCGTACCCGAGGGGGTGCCATTTTGGCACCTCGGCCTCGTTGTGGTGGCATCCTCGCTGGCAGGCGTAGAGTTTGTTGCGCGTGGGTTCCACACCTGGCTACTTGGCGGCAAGGCCCCAATTCAGCCCAGATTTTCCTGTTTTCCTCTTTTGCGATTTTTCTCTAAAAATCCTCAAAATCCTAAAACAAATCATGGGAATCACTCCCAATAACATCCTAATATCATCCTAAACCAACCATGAGCAAAACCCATGGATGGATTAGGGTTTCAACGAACATCATTAAAAGAAATTCTAGGGTTTGGTTCCTTTGCCAGAAATCTCTCTTATCCTTTGAAGCCCGGCTTTCTTCTTCATGATCTTGCAAAATCTTGCCGCAAACAGCGAAGATTCACACCAATCTCCAACTATTTCCAAAACCCTAGCTTTTTCTCCTCTCCCTCTCTCTCAAAAACGTTTTTGCTCAAAATGCACAAATGTGCTCTTCTAAGACCACATTTGGTCTTATTTCTCATTTTAAGTGTAAGGCCATGTTTGGCTTATACACAAATTCCATTTCTCATTTTCTTTTTTTTTTTTTTTTTTTTTTTTTTTTTTTTTTTTTTTTTTTTTTTCATTTTGGTCTTTATTTCACTTTCATTTATCATTTAATTCACTTTAGCATTGAAGCTTATTCTATTCTTGACCTTGAGTCCTCATTTTACAGGAATTCAGAATTTGCCATTTTACACTTGGGTTTATTTAAAGGGTTCGATCAATTTCTCATTTAGCATATAATATTTAATCATATGCTCACATGTTCATTTTCTTGTTCACAATTTATCAGTTTCGGAAAAACGAGTTTGTCTCAATTCATACCCGGAATATATATAATAAAATTATTATAAAAATTATAGGGTATTTTTGGGGCGTTACAAGATGGGTATTGTTGCTGCAGGAGTTTGATTTAGAAATCAAAGACAAAAAGGGTAGTGACAATGTGATAGTTGATCACTTGTCTAGACTAGAAAAGACTACTGAAGAGGAAAAAGAAATTAAAATAGCAGAAAACTTTCCCTATGAGCAGCTGTTTGTGTTATCAGTCTAAATACCCGGCATCATTGATATTGTAAATTACTTAGCCTATGGAATTATGCAACCTGAGTTCGGCCACCAATAGAAAAGGAGGCTGAGAACTGATAGCAGATTTTATATTTGGGATGACCCACTACTTTTCAGAACAGGAGCAGATATGATTATCTGGAGATGAGTTTAAAGTATGGTAAGAGACTAAAGCTTTATCTTAGAGGGAACATAAATGAAGATTAGATCAAGATTTTGAAGAGGGAAGAATTTTGCTGGAAGAAAAACAATTTGCAGCAAATGTTTAGCTAAATACATTAAACTGAGCAGCTTCTTGGGAGGCAACCCAAGCAAATTTTAATTTTCATAGTTAGCTTGCTTTTGTTAAATTTGTGTTTGAAGTTTAGTTTTAATTTTGTTTGAAATTTTATTTTGTAAATTTTGTTGATTTTTCAGGACAATGAAGCTGCATTAGAGATGGAATTTATTTGGAAGCATTCTTTCTCAGAATCACTATGCAGAAAGTGCTATAAGGGGAAGATTTTCTTTTTCCCTAACTTGTTCTTTAATGATAATTCATAGTTGAAGTTTGGGGGAGTGCATTTTTATAAAGCAGAAATGAATAGTGGCTTTGTTGTACCCATTCCCTGAATATTTTTATCATCATCGTGTTGAAATATATTGAGTGAAGAAATAAGATGTGTTGTTAATACTTGAATTGAGATGTTTTGATGTTAGATTTGTTTTCACAAGTATGTTTAGAGTGGTATGAATGAATTGCATATTATCTTGTGTGTTGATTGGTTGAAAAAATGTTAATTGTGCAAAGTTGGAAAATATTCATGGTATTGTCGTGACATTCTTTTATTTGTCGTGACATTAATTCTATTTTGTCGCAAGATTATTGCTCTTTGTCACAACAAAGATTGGTTTAACCTTTTATAAATTGCAGGAAATTATGTCGTGACATAATTTTTATGACGCGACATTATACTTTTTGAAGCTACAGAAAATTATGTCACAACATACTTTTTATGTCGTGACATTAATTTACCTTGAGCAGAATGAACTATGTCGCGACATCATTCCTCTTTGTCGTGACATAAGTTCCAAAAACCCCAAGTGAACTTTATGTCGCAACAATTATTTTTTATGTCACAACATAACTTAAGCTAAAAAACCTAAGGTTTATGTTGCGACATAAATTTTTATTGTTGTGAAGATTAGAAATGCACAAATAATCAGTTGGCCTATAAATAAAGGATTTTGAAATATTAAAGGCCACATTCCTCATAAACCATCAACCCATTCGTCTACCTTCACTAATCTCTTTCATCTCCCTTCCAAAACCCCTAGATTCTCAAGCCATATTTTGACCATGTCTGACCCATCAAAGCTGATTCCAAACTTGAATAAAATAACGGAAGAATACGAAGAGATTGAGCAAGAGCTATTCAAGAAACTCAGTCAGGGGCAGTTGATGAGTCTAAAACTCATCTATTGTTAATCCATTTTTCTGGCATGTTTTTAATAGTTTCAGATATATTTTTATGTCAAATTATGGAATATTCACCAACTTTGTGTTTTGCAGGTGTAAATTGAAAAATGAAAGAAAACAAGTAGAAAAGTGGAAAATGCAGCAGTCTCTATCGTGACATAGTTTTTGTATGTCGCAACACAATTTCAAGCAAGCCAAAAGAACTATGTCGTAGCCAGCAGCTATATGTCACAACAAGGTCCGTCTAAACTTCAGGCATAAATAAAATCCTTGTTGCGACAAAGAGTTCTATCTCTTGACATTGCTAAAGAAGAATGAAAAGAAGATTGTCGCAACAATCCTTAACTCTGTTGCGACAAAAATTGCTCATATTACAACACAAGTCAATTGAGATAAGTGTTTTTATGTTGCGACAGAGTTTTCAGTATCAAGCTAGCTCAAGGAGGAAATTCTGTTGCAACAAAGAAAATCCTGTCGTGACATAACATTTAGAATTCACAACCAAGAGCAACAAAATCTTTGTCGCGACAAAGATTATTTCTATCGCGACAGACAAAACATGAAGGAGAATTAGATTCTACATCATAGCAAAAGAAGTTGAAGAGAAAAACTAGAGGAGTGGCGACAAAGAAATTCATGTTACAACATAGTAAAGAATTGAAGGCAGAATCTCTGCCGCGACAAAGAAATTTTTTTTTGCGACAATAAAAGCTAAGGAATGATAGAATTTTGTCGCGATAGAATAAAATTAGGTCGACATGATTGAAGGAACTAAAGTTAGCGAGTCAAACGTGTCTGACAATGATTTCTATCATCCGCGACAAAATGACAACAGCGTGATAATCGGAGAAGAAGAGTTGGTCGCGGTAAGGAGTTTTAAATCCGCGAAGAAAGAAATTTATAGGATTCAAAAGAAATCTGTTGTGACGGAACCCTCTATCGACAGGTTGTCATCTTTGAAGGGAAATTTTTTTTTTTCTCGATAAGGAAAATTATGTGTGATGGGTCGGAAGAACAAGGACATGAAGTTGGTTGCAAGCGGTCGGATCATCGCAACATAAGACATTCTGTGCGATAAGAACATATTCTTGAATAAAATCTATCAGCGACATTATCAAAGTATGTCACGACAGAAAGACCAATTTGGGCACGAAATTTAGGGATCCACAACGCAATTAATGAAGTGAGGCCCAACATTGGAAAGCCTATAAATAGATGCTTCTAGGGCAATGTGCACATCTTCCGCAACTCCAGGAAGTCTGAGTAGTTGAAGACTATTTTATTTTTTTTATTTTTTTATTTATTTTTCCATTTTTTTAGTAGATTTAGTTTAGTGTAGTTTGTAATTAGTTTTCTTTTAAATTTATGGATTCGAATTATTGAATTGAAGTGCGACGAGCTTGAATGTATTGATAAAATCTTCTTTCTCATTACTGTTAGATTTAAATGGAGGATGGAAAGTTTTATGGATTTCATTTATTTCAATTTGTTTACGATTTCAGTGAATTTTCCTGATCAGTTAGTCATTGATATGAGTGAATTAGTTTTGAAAAGTTGAGCTCTCTCTGGAAATGGGTCAATGATGATAGTCATTTTTCTATACAAGATGGAAGAACGCCGTAGTTAGAATTCTCGAATTTATTTGATTGGTGTTGTTTATCAATTTGCTTGTTTTCAGTACTAGTACTGTGTACCCAAGCAAGATCCTGTATCTCACTCTGATTTCCAAGAGGCCCTCTGAGTGATATAGAGATGGAGAATCCTAAGAGTGTAGAGCAGTTCCTTGTGGGTATGGAAGGCTAATACTAATGAACTAATGAACTTTGAAGGGTTACTCTGATAGATCACCAACTGACTTATAGTTGAATGAAGTATCATTTTAATCATTCGGAGGTCTCTTCTCTTTCTGATAAATTGATCTTGATCCCGTGTTAGCAAAGATCTAATCAAGGAGATGGAAATTTTCATCAGAAGTGTAGGATGAGAGTGTCATTAAATTGGAGGAAAAAACTGCTTACGTGCATCTACGAGACGAAATTTTCAGTCACTAAAACATTTGGTGAAGTACTAAAAAGGAAAAATATCCAAATCTTAGAAAAAGGAAGATATCTTACAAGTAATTGATTAGACTCATGTTTCAGAAATGAACATAAATCTCTAATCAGTGAAAAAGTATGGTTAAGGGAAAAATCCAAATCATACTACCATGCATTTTTGACAAACTCAGTTTTTCTGACTTATGGTTGAGATATGAATCGATATGGTGCATAAATGAATTATAACCCATTGATCTAGTTCCAGTTTGTCTCACCTAGTGAATGCTCAAGCTAGTTTCATTGAAATTTATTTTTATGTATATTAAAGAAATTAGTCTAGGCCTACAATTTTTAGTCCTCTTATCATCATAATAGTGGAGTTCAAATAGTAATGTTCTTCAGTAGTTGGGGTAGTTAGTCTTTTTATTTATCATCATTCCTAGTGGGAACGATATTTGGACTTTAAATATCCACTTTTATTACTTATACGACTTGTGTAGTTACAGTAATCAAGACCTACTCAATTCTTAATGAAAACATTTTACAAAAAGAGCAAATCCAATCTTTCCGTCTACCTGAGCATCGAGTATGAGTTTTGGCGCCGTTGGTACAGAATTGAATAGTTCTTGGGGCGGTAGCACGAGGAAGTTTAACGTGCTGCCCGATATTATTCTATAATTTAGTTTGAACAAGTTTTATGCAGATTGTCGGGATTAGATAATATTCCTTGAATAGTGCGGAAATTTGGTCTATATATAAGAGATGGTTAACAAGTTTTTGGCGTCGTTGTCGGGGAATCAGATTGATGAATTTAAAGATCAATATTCCAACCAAAAAGTGATTTACTAATTTGGACATTTTTCTTTTTGATATTATAAATTTCAGAAAATCTCAAAAACAATTTTAATGGCAGTAGCTGAAGAAGCTACTGGAATATTTTTTAGGAGGTTAAATAGTGATAACTGTCTCCCACATAATTCATTTGATCTTAGTGTGTTTTTATTTTAGGAAGCTTTTAAATGCATAGAAAACAAGAAGTAGATTTGCTGCCTTTAGACACTGAAATTGAGAGAACACTAAAGAATATGAGGAAGATCACAATTGCAGAATCCATAAGTATGGAAAATCAAAGAGAAAGACTACAGGCTATTCCAAAAGAAGAAGAAGAGAGAACTCAAAAGCCTAATACTATGGAGGAATTTTGGAGGCCTATTATCTAAGAGGAGTACTCTGCAGTGAGACAACCTACCATAGAAGCCAACAATTTTGAGCTAAAGCGAGCATTGATTACCATGGTACAACAACACCCGTTTACTGGTCACCCCTCTAAAGATCCAAATGAGCATATGGGGAGATTCATGAGGATGGCCAACATAGTCAAGCTGAATGGGTTAAGACCAAAAGTGATCAATTAATTGCCAGTTGGATCGGTGAATACTTGGGAAGAGTTGGTGGAGGCATATATGGGCAGATTTTTTCCTCCAGCTCTAACTTCTGAGAGAAGAGGAGAAATAATTATTTTCAAGCAGGGGGAAGAGGAGAGTCTATACAACGCATGGGAAAGATTTAAGAGACTGTTAAAAATATGTCCTATGCATGGAATAGATCTGACTACTCAGATGGATATATTCTATCATGCCATGAATTATGCCTCTAAGGTTATAATTGAGGCATCCTCCTATGGGGCTTTTAAGAGAAGAAGTGTAGATGAGGCAAGGTAACTGATTGAAGACCTTTCCAAATGTAACTATAAGGCTCTATTTGAAGCTTTAGGGAGCAGCAGAAGACTGAGGGGAAGTGGTTTGATTGAGCTGAACCGTATGATTTCCATTGAAGAAAAACTGGATGCAGTGATGAACAAACTAAGAAACAATGAGAGAAGAATGCATACTACATATGAAGTGGGAGCAGTAAAAGAAGGAATCAGAAGTAGTGCTGAGGGGCCAATTGAAGAAGAGCCCTACCAAGTTGAGGAGGCCAAATACATGAATGAGTAAAGAAGTTATCATGGCTCTTGAACTTGCCCGCTCACTACACACCGACGAGGAACGTGCTTTCATAAGGTGGAGAACTGCTTGGGGCCCCGGACTTGGAATGAGAATTACCATTAGGCTTCTCCTCAACCCCGAGGTTCAATTACAACGACGGAGGGACCGATAGAGGAGAATATTAGGGTCGAAAAGGACTCGATCATTTTGAAGATCATATCTTTGTAATTTGTAGCCGAGCAAAGAATTTTGAATACGCATGAGAAGAGATTTTACGAACTTGAAAATTTCCAAGCAAACCATGATTGTGTTTCAGATAAATACTAATGCTTCATTGAGAACTTGAAACTAGTAGAAGCGGCTAGCCCTTTCCTTGCAAAACCTGACCAAGAATGCTTTTCCAGTAGTATAGAGACAAATCAAGATTTACTACTTCATTGAGAAGTAACAATGAAGCTGCAAGAAAAAGAGATGTAGGATGAAACGGTCATTGGAAAGAAATTGATGAAGAACTGACTCATGATAGAGGCATAGAAGAAGATCTTGAAAATGAAGGAATTTATCGGCAATGTCTAGCTAAAGACAATAAAATTGGCGGCTTCTTGGGAAACAGCTTTCATGAATTTTAGTTTTAATTTTGTGTGTTGATTAGATTTTGTGAGTTTAGTTATGTTAAGTTTTATTTTTTAGTGCTTGTTGTTTTTGAACAATGAAGTTATATTAAAGATGAATTTTATTAGGAAGCACAACTGTCTGAACTTTAGAAATGTAAAAATAGCTATAAGGGAGTATTTCCTATTTCCCTCAATTTGTTTTTAATGATCTTGCAGCATAATTGAAGTTTGGGGGAATGTGATTTTATTTTAAAATGAACAATGAATAGTAACTATTAGTTTAATTTTTTTTTAGATATTAAGACATCATCTTTTGTGGGGTTTTAGAATATGATGAAATTTTGTTGTTCATACTTGCATTGAGGTTCTTGGATGATTAAATGAGTTTGCACAAGTATGTTCCGTTGGGTATGAGTGAATACACCTCGCTTTGAATGTGTCTTGAGTGAAAATTGGATAAGATGCAATTCTAGAAAATTTTAGTTAAATGTCGCAACATACTTTCTCTGTGTCGCGACATAATCAATTTTGGACTCAATTTGTAATGATAGGTTTATGTCACGAAACATATTTTCAATGTCGCAACATAAATTCAAAAGAGCACTAAAAAGAATGTCACAACATTTTTCTCAATGTCGCGACATTTAACTCCTGATTTAATGTTTAAAATTTTGTGTAAATGATTATTTACGTATGTAGCGACATCGTAGTAGAAAGGCAGACCCTAGAGGCGGGTTGTTGTGCGACATTTAATGAAAGCACGACAAGCAGGTTGGCTTAAATGTAAATTTTTGAAAAAGCGAAGAGCTCTTTCTAAGCAAACCATTAATACTCTCAGCTTCTTTAATCGAATCTCATATGTATTCCTTACTAAAACCACAGAGTTCGAAAACCTTAACTGACCATATAAAGGCTATGGCACATCATTCGGGCACAGACAGATGGTGGAAGCATATCTGAATGGAGGAGACTATTCAAGAAGCCTTGATTAAAGGAAATGTAGGTGATGAATTTGAAGGTGTAGTAGGAAACAGGCGATGGGAAGAATCGAAAAGAAAGGGGGCTAAAAGGTAGGCGCTTGATATCAAAGCGAACATTAATGGAAAAGTTTGAAGGACGAGAGGTTCATTGTTGAAAAGAGGATTCAACGGGCTTATCTCCTTTTCACTAAAATGATTGAGAAAGCGAGAATGCGATCGTTGGGTGAGCCTGAGGAACCTAATTATGCTTCATTGGTGAAGGAATTTTTTGTGAATATGGTGGAAGAGGAAGGAAAGAAAGGATATGTCAGAGGACAATGGATAGACTTCAGCAAAGAGAGGATAAATATGTTGTTCAATCTGAAGGTGTAGAAGGATGGCTCAAACTTCAAGAAACTATTAAAGGAGCCAGATTACCAGAAGATAGTAGACCTACTGACCCTCGAAAAAGGAAAGTGGAAGGGAACAAAGAAAACCCTCTATAAATCCCTTGCTCGAGGTGATTTAACTGAAGAGGCTAAGGTATGGTTTTATTTTATCAGCTCTGTCCTTTTGCCATCAGGCTTTCAGCACGGTGAAGGGACCGAAGGCGATCCTCCTACACACATTCTTTGAAAGGAGTCTAAATAAATGTGGGGAGAGATAGTTGAAAATTCTATCTGTGTTCACTAGAAGCAGTGCGAGTTAATTCCACCCGGCTATAATAACCAACCTTTGCCTTCTTGGGGAGTAGAAGAAGAATGGGAAAAACATATCCAGGCATCCCCTTGAACATTGGCGGTGGTAAGGAGTGCAAAAGCAGGAGGAAAGGAAGGAAGTAGAAGTGGAAGAAGAAAAGGGGTATGAATAGGGTAATGAGCCGACCTGTGTAGGAAGATCCATCCTAAAGACAACAAAGAGTCTCCCGAGAAAAGCCAAAGCTAATTGGAATCCATCCCTAGACTGAGAAATGCGTAGAAACAAGCTAAAAGTTAGGGCCCGATGTAGCAACATGGAAATTGATAGAGATGTTGAAATCCACTTCAGAAAAAAGGAGATGAAGGAAAGGGATGATTAGTTAAAAACCCAGCTTCAGCTCAGAGATGAATATTTTGATTCAGAGCTCAGATAAGGGATCATAATCTAGAGGATGCATTAAAACATAGAGATGAAGAGTGGAGAAATTTGATGGAAAAAGGAACGAATGGGCTTAGTAATCAAGGATAGAGAAGTGGCTTTCTGGACTTAAATAGGGAAACATGAAGCAGGGCTAATAAAAATGTTGGAAGATAGAGAATGACACCTAAAGGCAAGCACAGAATCGAGGGACCAATAATTGGTTGAGCAGTGTGGCATATTGCAAAGCGAGTTTTAAACGATGACTGTAGGAGTTAATCAGCCCAGTAAAGCACTCCACAGAAACATTAGCTAAGGTAAGCGAGAACTAACAAAAAACAATGCAAAGATTTTAGAGGCGGGCCATGAAGGCAGTCTCAGAACAAGAAAATGTCATTGCCATAAATAAGGATTTGGATTATTATTGCCTTACACTAGTAATTCCCTCTAGGTGAAAAAATCGACACTACCTCTTAAATCCAAATCCAGATAAAGATGGACCTTCTGAACCCTGTAAAGAATTAGCTAAAAATAAAGCCCTTGGTGTAACAGAGAAGAAAGAATTAACCCCAGTAGAGGAGGTTGAAGAATACTTAAAATGGAAGCTACCAAGGAAAAGGCTGTAAGGAGTAAAAAATGAACAGTGTCTTACTTTCCATATTTTCTCCTTATATGTACCTAATATCCAATCTTTGACAGATTCAATGAAATAGGAAATTCTTTGCAAGCTTGATGTTCAATGTTGTTTGATTTTTCTCATTTCCTTTTGTTTTGTATACATTTTTTTTCCTTCATGTTTAATAGTTAGAAATCTTTTACTTGTGATAAATGGCTTAGTTGAAATAATTGAGAAACCAACTACCTGGATTTAATTATTAAATTGCTGTAGCATGTTTGGTTGAATGAAATTGATGAAATAATGAAGTTGTGGTTGTGTTAGATTATTTTGAGCTGAAAGTATGATTAAAATGAATCTCATGAATTGTTAGGCAACAAAACAACAAATCTCAAAACAAAAAAAAAAAAAAAAATACGTAGATACATTTGGGTAGGAAAGAATGAGAAATGAAATGACAATTTGTTGCAGGGTGCCAGATGTGTTGACGCCACAGGCCCGGGGGAGGCTTTTGTCTTAAAATTATTGATGATTAAAGACTTGGAATTCTTTTGTGTAAGCAGGTTGGTTATAAGAATCATGATATTTTTTGCACATGGTCGTAAGTAACTACGAGAAGAAATTGTGCCAAGATGAGGAACATCTTCTGGGATCCATCACAATGAGCTCTCTAATGTCTTAGACTTGTTGGATTATTAGTCAAGGTGAAATCCTAGGAAATACCACTAACAGGAAATGATTTAGGCCATCCTTGGAAGTTTGAGCCTTTCAAAGCCTGCCCTTTTATATGCATAGGCATATACACTAGTTCCTTATTTGAGCCTACAACCAATCTCATCATCAACCAGCAAATAAGAAGCCAAATTCCTTCTTTACACATGATCCTACAGTAAAGAACCTTAATTTGCCCATATTACAAGATAAAGTACATCAATGACAGAAATGGACAAGTTTGGGGGAATATTATTTCAAGTTGTAGAGAAGGATAAAAAGGGTTAAGAAAAGATGAAAGGAGTATGAAAGAAATTTGTGAAAAAAGAAAAAAAAAAGAAACATCAGTACGGAATGAGTTTGGTCTTGTAGCCTTCCTCTTTGGAACAATTAAGTCCTTAAGGGTGTTCAACACCTAATACCCTAATGCCAACTGGTATGAGAGTTATTGACCCAAAGTTCGTTACGGGAGGTAGAAAGCTTAAAAAGACAAAACATTGCACCATTCCACCAAACTTGGTGAGAAATGAAAAGTGAAAAAGCTTCTAGAATAAGGAAGAGGGTCATCTTCTGTGGGTGGACAATGAAAAGAGAAAAAGGCACCACAAGGAAGAATATGCAGAAAGATGCACAAACCTGATGGGAAGGTTAGAAACTTACAATCAAGAGAAATTAAGGATGCATCAAGAAGGAAAAAGTGTAAGTTGTCAGTGAAGTCCGGGTAAAACTAAGCCTAAAATATCTAATTATCTACCTCATTACCTAAGCCACACATTACAAGCCTAAAAAACCTATTTGATCTTGAAAGTGGTATGATGCTTACATTAGTGGAGATTAATATGATAAACAAGCATAAGGGACTTTAAAAAAAAAATCAAAGAGGGTAGGCCAACTAAGTAGTATCCTAGAAGATTTACTGATATGCCAAAGAAAAAGAGGAAATACTAGCACACACAAAAATTAGGATTGAATGGGTAAATTGTTACACACTATGAATTATTGGTTGGTTCATTGAACTTAATTGAAAATCTTCCTGATTCTAGATTGGAAACATGTTTAGAAGTAATTATACAACTGACTTATGTTTCCTGCCCAAGTGAGCTTTAAAAAGAAAAACGTCCTTAAAAATAAAAGCTAAATTGTTTGAGGACAAACAAAATTTTCTTTTCTTTACTTGGGGACAAGCAAAACCTTAAGTTTGGGAGAATTTGATGAGTCTAAAACTCGTATATTTTTAATCCATTTTTCTAGCATGTTTTTAACAGTTTTAGATCTATTTTTATGCTAAATTATGGAATATTCACAAACTTTGTGTTTTGCAGGTGTTAATTGAAAAAGGAAAGAAAACAAGCAGAAAAGAAGCAAAAAAGTGGAAAATGTAGTAGTCTCTATTGCGACATAGTTTTTGTATGTCGCCACACAATTTCAAGCGAGGCCAGAGAAGAACCCATGTGAAGATGTATATCTGCAGTCAGATAACTTAGGGTGATAAAATCTTTGTTTGTAAGGTTATGACTGGATGTATTCTAGAGAAGAATGAAAAGAAGAATTTGTCGCAACAATCCTTATGCTTTGTGCTTGATAGAAATTGCTGATTCAACACAAGTCAACTAAGGCGAGTGTTTTTATGTTGCGTGAAAGTTTTAGCATCAAGGTAGCTAAAGGAGAGTGCATGCGCAACAAAGAAAAATCATGTTGCAACACTAACATTCGGGAATTCACAACCAAGAGCAACAAAATCTACGTTTAGACAAAGATTATTTTAAATAAGTGACAAACAAAACACCCATGAAAGAGGTGAATTCTCTATACGTGACAAAGTTGAAGATCAAAGCGAGGCGTGACGACAAAGGAAATTCATGTTGCGACATAGTAAAGGAATTGAAGCGAATCTTTACCACGATAAAGAAATTTACTACATTGTGACAATAAAAGCTATGGAATGATAGAATTCTCCCTGGCGATAGAATAAAATTAGGCCACAACCAGAGGTGAAGGAGAAGCTGAGATTAGCTAAGTCAAACGTGTTGTAACAAAGATTTCTATGTCGCAACAAACAGTTCAGCAAGTGACAAGAATCAAAGAATAAAAGTTTGTCGTGACCAAGGAGTTTCCTATCACAAAAGAAATTTCTAAGGCTTCAGAGAAATCCTGCCGCAACAGAGAAAACTCTGTCGCGACAGAGTTTACAGGCCGAGAAGGAAAATTTTTTTCACGACAAGGAAAATTATGTCGCGACAGATTCCAGAAGAATAAGGACATGAGAAGCTGGTTGCAAATAGGTTGGATGTCGCGACACAAGACATTCCTGTCCCGACAAGAACATGACTGCTGAATAAAATTTATGTCGCGGCATTATCAAAGTATGTCGCGACAGAGAGACCAATTTGGGCACGAAATTTGGGGATCCACAACATAATTAATGAAGTGAGGCCCAACATTGGAAAGCCTATAAATAGACGCTTCTAGGGCAATGTAACACCCCGAAATATACCCTAGCAGTTTTCGGACATGTTTAGGGTATAATAAAAGTTAAATGGGAATTTTCGGAAATAAAACGATAGACCAGAAATGAATATTGGAGACAAGGGTAAAGTAGTCATTTACTACTTGAGGACATAAAAGGCATAAAACAATAAGGCTATATGCAATTATGGAAATTGAGAAAAGATGGAATAGAAATTAGAAAGAATGGAAGGGCTTAATTGCAAAAATGAGAAAAATGTTTAAAAATGCAAAGGCCAAACATGGCCTTAACAAAACAATTGGATAAGAGCAATTGGTCTCTCATTTTTGAGAGACAGCGTAGAAGAAGAGGAGAAGGGAGAGAGAAAGAAGAAGAGGAAGAGAGATGAGAAGAAGAAGAAGAAGAAAGAAGAAGTGTTTAAAGAGATATAAGGTATGGAACTATGAATTCTTGTATGAATTTCCATGCAATTGTATGGTTAGTAGCTTGTCCCCAAACCTAGGGTTTTGGTAGGATTTCATCCTAACCCAAAAATTTTTGAAAGTAAGGTTGGTAAAACCTTAAATGGTACAAGAAGAACATGGAATCCTCCCTTTGAGGTTGGATTCATGGTTTAATTGCATGTAATGGAGTTAGGGTTTAGAACAAGCCCTAACTAATCCTTATATTTGGTTTTATGTATGGGTTATGACCCATTTAGGATTATTTTGAAATTCATGATATGTTTTTGATGGAAGATAAATATTGAAAGATGATTTGAGTAGAATAGAGGTTACAAGATGATTATGGAGTGGTTTTGAAGAGTATATTGATTATTGAGTTGATTTGGGTAGCAAAATAGGGAAAAATGGGAGAAAAACCACCTTTCTAGGGTTGCCGAGGGTGAATGCAGTACACCAAGCAGTGAATCTGGTCTGCTGTGGTCCCAATCATTTGGTATCGATACCAGTACCGGTACCCATTGCTCTATTTTGGACCAGTGTTCGTAATTTGGCCATATATTGCTCATTTATTATCCGATTTAAGTGATTCAAGTGGCTAATTAAACTAGACTTCAAGGAGAACAAAACATCCTGAAATAGGTACCTTCCAATTCTGACTCTATTTGGCCCATAAATTCACTCAAAGTGGGGCTATGTTCAAACCCGATTACAGTTACATTTTGAACATAGAGTAGTCCCGGTTGCTTGGGACATATCTTGAGCTTCGGTGCTCCGATTTGGGTGATTCCAGTTGGAGAAGAACCCTTAGAACCTTAGCTTCAAATGAGTACCAAGACCCAGTGTCAAATATGAAGTTAAGACCTTAAAAATGATAAAAGAAAGTGGTTGTTATTCTTTCTTTGCAAAATCTTTGCAAGTGCTGATTTTCTTCATTTACAACTTGCATAACTCTGATTAGGACTCCATTATAGGTATTCTTGGACTCTCACAGGTAAGATCATTGATCCAAATCAACCATTACCATTAATGCATTCAGCCTCTTGGCAAGTAGGATTGTTGTACGAGTGTACTAATCGCTTGGTTAAAGTTGATTGGAATACATAGTAAGAAAGGATGTAGATATATGAATAAGAAATAGCAATATGTGTAGATTTGATATGTAAAGGAGCATAGATAAGAAAAGTACCTCACAGTGCGAAGGACTCCTAGGAGATGGATAATGCGATAAGTATAAGAAAAAAAGCGTACTAAGTATAGAAATGTATAGATATGTTCATGGAAACATAGATATGATATGAAATATAGAAAACAACTTGAAACATGAACATGAACATGAAAAGCAATAATATCACGAACACGAATGTGATGAGATAGGTTATGAGTTCGAAAGACCTTGATGGTATGACCTGGACGAAGAATGAATGAGTGGACGTTCTGATCGGTGCTACGACACTCCTGCTTTAATGCTCACGACACTTATTCGTGGCGGGCATGTTACATTCGGTGCCGGCACTCTGCCCAGTGCTACGACGCCTGTGCGTGGGCGGGCGCGTTACGATCGGTGCCGGCCTCACGCTGGTGCTCACGACGCCACATTACGTGGCGAGCGCGTATCCGTTCGTCTTGTACCATACCGGGTTCTTGGGGTACTATGTCCATCATTCTGGTTCGATGCAGGTAAACGACTATAGATATGTATATAAAAAGTACATGAATAAGACCAGTATGCTTAGCATACTTCTGTACCGTACTGTGTACCCTTGGGTACCATATGTTCCGATTTGTATAACAAAGTCATGAAACATGTAAAAAGGAGACGAATCAAATACCTTGACATGAATATGTATAAGTCTGAATATGATTATGATACAAACCTATTGGATATGTTCTGAATCTATATGAACTCGGTATATATATTTGATGTGATTTGTACCTACTACGGACTAATGTCCGTATAGCATAAGTCTGATCTGACCTTGTATGTATTAAGACTCTGAATAAAGAATAAGAGTAAAGAAATGAATATGGTAAATATCTGAATGTACCTCACAGTACCTACGTATACGTTACGTAGTACCTACGGGTACTTTGTATAAGTAAAATGTTACGCTAGTACCTTACCTACGGTACTTAAAGTATCTGAAATACGGGAATAAGCTCCATTAATACAAGTATAAGATTTATGTCTGATATATGCTCCGTAATATAAGTATAAGATACGAAATCTGAATAAGCTACGTAACACAAGTATAAGTTAAAGTAAAGACAAGTATAAGTTACGTAATACACGTATATGCTCCATTATCTGAGAATAAGATCGAAATACAAGAATAAAATTATAGGATTACGTAGTACCTCACGGGTACCTTTGTATCGATTAATTTATGTAGTACCTACGGGTACCTCCATATAAGCTTCGGATAAGGATAAACTCAGTAGTACCTACGGGTTGCCCCGTATGAGTATAAGTTAGTAGTACCTACGGGTACTTTTAATTAAATATAAGTTTGATATAAGCACAAGTATGTGTCTTTTGGGACATTTGAATAAGTAGTACTTACGAGTACTTCTGGTATAAAGACTCAAGTTCCATGATACCCAGGTATATGTTTTTTGTAATATCTTTGTAGTACCTACGGGTACCTCTAAACAAGTGTAAACTCTGTAGTATAAGTATAAATACATGGTATAAGTATAAGCCTTGGTACCTAAGGGTATCTACATATAAGCATAAGTTCTATGAACTCCCTCTGGGAGATCTGAGATAGATAAGTACAGAGTATGTGGATAAGTACCTCAGTATAAATTTCGAGTATGGCATACGAGGAAATCTATAAGTATGTGTCCTCACGGGAGATAAGTGATATGTATCTACGGAGATAAGTATAAATATGTGTCTATAGGAGATTAGAATAAGAATAAGTCTTGCCGTAAATGTAAGTTACGGTAAGTATGAGTTTCTTTATAAATATAAATTCGATCAAGTATACGAGAGATGCGAACAAGCATAGAAGTTGGTTACAAGGATAATTATGTATGTAAATGTGTTATATGAATTCATGAAGATTTTGATATACATTCTTTGTTATATGTTTATTATGATTCGGTATAAATGCATGTACGATAAGTTATAGATATGTTTCCCACGTAGCGTAAAGCTTAGCCTTTGGTTTAATTATTCGTGTAAGTACAAGGAGGACATTTGCGATCTTCATCTGGTGGGCGACACACTAGTAGGGGTTCATCTGATATGTCCAGCATGCGATTTGTAAATGTATAAGTACAGTTTTTGTATATGTAAATGGGACTCAGTATATGTGTATAGATTTTGATGGACACCACTCTGGTGGTAGTTCTTTTGTATATGTAAATGATTTTTGTTATTACAGAAATTGTTTGTGTACCCACAGGTACAAGGTTAGCTTTGAAAAAAAAAATAGGTAAAGAGTCCCAATATATAGTCGGACTCGGTTCAGACCGGGAATTGGGGTGTAGTGACGATGTGACTGCAGCTCCCGGGACGTGCAGGTAGTTGAAGACTCTTTATTTTATTTTATTTGTACTCTTTTTATTTATTTTCCATTTTTTTAGTAGATTTAGTTTAGTGTAGTTTGTAATTCATTTTCTTTTAAATTTATGGATTCGGGTATTAAACTGAAGTACAGCTTCGAGCTGGAATGTATTGATAAAATCCTCTTTCTCATTACTGTCTGATTTAAATAGAGGATGGAAAGTTTTCTGGATTTCATTTATTTCAATTCGTTTACGATGTCAATGAATTTTCTTGATCAGTTAGTCACTGATATGAGTGATCAGTTTTGAAAAGTTGAGCTCTCTTTGGAAATGGGTCAATGATGATAGTCATCTTTCTGTACAAGTTGGAAGAACGCCTTAGTTAGAATTCTCGAATTTATTTGATTGGTGTTGTTTATAAATTTGTTTGTTTTCAGTACTAGTATTGTGTACCGAGGCAAGATCCTGTATCTCACTCTGATTTCCAAGAGGCCCTCTGAGTGACACAGAGATGGAGAATTCTAAGAGCGTAGAAGCCGGTTCATATGGGTAGAAGACTATCTTGATGAACTAATGAACTTTGAAGGGTTACTTTGATAGATCACCAACTGACTTATAGTTGAATGAAGTATCAGTTTAATCATTCAGAGGTCTCTTCTCTTTCTGATAAATTGATCTTGATCCCGTGTTAGCAAAGATCTAAACAAGGAGATGGAAATTTTCATCAGAAGTGTAGGATGAGTGTTAATAATCAAATTGGAGAGAGCACCCGATTCTTGTCTATGGGAGGCGAAATTTTTCGAGTCCTAAAATTTGGAGTGTGAAGTACTAAAAAAGGAAAAATATCAAAATCTTAGAAAGAGGAATATATCTTACAGTAATTGATTAGACTCATGTTTGAGAAATGAACATAAATCTCAATAAGTGAAAAGTATGGTTAAGGGAAATCAAATCATACCACCTGTGCATCTTTAAAACTGATTTCCGACTTATAAATTTGAGATATGGTCGATATGGCACATAAATGAATTAGTACCCATTGATCTAGTTCCAGTTTGTCTCACCTAGTGAATGCTCAAGCCAGTTTCATTGAAATTTATTTTTATGTATATTAAAGAAATTAGTCTACGACTACAATTTTTAGTCCTCTTATCATCATAACAGTGGAGTTCAAATAGTAATGATCTTGAGTAGTTGGGGTAGTTAGTCTTTTGATTTATCATCATTCCTCCTTAGAAAATGTTTGGACTTTAAATATCCATTTTGTACTTGTGCGATATGCACTTGCGATAATCAGAACCACCTCAATTCTTAAAGAAAACATTTTACAAAAAGAAAATCGATCTTTTCTACCATCTCTACCTGACGTCGAGTAACAAGTTTTGGCGCCGTTGGCCGGAGGCGGTAGTCAGCAGGCGGCGACATAATATTGCATTGATCTTAATCATAATTTGGTTGAATAAGTTTTGGTGTAAGATTGCCAAGAATCAGATTGATGAATTTAAAGATCAATATTCTAACCAAAAAGTTTACTAATTTGGACATTATTCTTTTGATATATAAATTTCGGAAAATCGCAGCGGTTTTAATCATGTTATTGAAGAAGCAATTAGAATATTTTTTAGGAGATCAAATAATGATAACTGTCTTCCACATAATTCATTTGATCTTAGTGTGTTTCTATTTCAGGAAGCTTTTAAATGCATAGAAAACAAGAAGCAGATTTTAGTGTGTTTCTTTTTCTGAATTGAATGGTTTTATTTAAGTAATCTTTTGATTGGTAAAACAACATAGTGACAAGTCCAGAAACCAAACAATACATAGTTTTGAAACTAATTAGGGTTCGATGAAATGAATTGAAAGAGGAAGTTGTAAAATTATCATTGAATATATTGAACTACAAGAATTAGGAATATTTAAACAAATGATGAAACAAATAAGACTTATAATTATGTTTTTATAAACAGTTTAGTTATTATAAATCTTGATAAACAATGCACATAGTCAAAAGTACCTCTGAAACAAATTGTGCTAAGATTAGGGACATCTTCTAGGATCTATCATAGTTTAATTTCCCTAAGGTCCTAGAACTTGTTAGAATATTAGTCAAGGCGAAATCCTAGGCAATACCACTAACAAGAAATGATATAGGCCATTCTTGGAAGTTTGAGCCTTTCAAAGCCTACCCTTATAATATGCATATGCATATACACTAGTTCCTCATTTGAGCCAACAACCAATTTCATCATCAACCAGCAAATGAAAAGCTTAAATCCTCCCTTAAATCTAATCCTACAGTAAAGAACCCTTATTTGCCTAGATTGCATGCCAAATACATCAATAAAAGAAGATGACAAGTTTGAGGGAGTATTATTTCGTATTGTGAAAAAGGATAAGAAGGGTTGAGAAAGGACAACCAATTGATATGAGGAAAGATGAAAAGAATGCAGAAAAGAAGTTGTGAAAAGATAAAGTACCAAGGTGGAATGAGTTTTGTCTTATATCCTTCCTCCCTACAAAAATTAAGTTCTTAGGTGTAACGCACTGAAAATACCATAACAGTTTTATAACGTGTTCAGGGTGTAAAATAAATTAAATTATATTTTTTCGGAGTTTAAATGGTTAAAAACGAAAAAATGATAAAAACTTAGAAATTTTACAGGAATCAGATAAATATGGTAATTTATAAAAAGAGGACCCAACGGTCATAACACAAGAAGATTATATGCTAAGTTAGAAATTGAATAAGTTGATTTATAAATAGATTGAATAGGAAGGACCAAATGGTAAAAATGAAAAGTTGGGCCAAAATGGTATAAGACCAAACATAGTCTTATGAGAAGGGGGGTTTTTCTCATTTGTGATTAGGGAGAGCTAGGGTTATGATGGAGAGAAAGAGAGAAGAGAAGAAGAAGAAGGAAGAAGGAAGAAGGAAGAAGGAAGAAGAGAAGAAGAAGAAAATCCAGGTTTGGAACTCATGTTTGGAAATTTTGTATGGATTTGTTGGTTAGGAAACTACCCTAACTCTTTCTTTGTCTATGTTTGGGTTAGGAAAACCCTAACTCTTCAATATATGTGTATTTTGGTTGGTTTAAGTCAGTTTTGGGGTTGGTTTTGAGTTGGTTTAGTTTTGGTTGGAAGATTTCCGGTGAAAATGGCAAGAATTGGCCCGTTTCTGAAGTGGTGGTATCGATTGCTCAATGTAGTTTTAGCCTAGAAGATGTTGAGTACCCCGTGCTCAAAGCTTTTTAGTCGAGAGGATGTTAAGTACCGGTACTTGATTAAGCGCCCGAAAGTGCTAATTTGAACCCTATTTATTATAGGTTTTGAGTGCTTTTTGTGTACTAATCATTCTAATTAATCCATTGGCATGTTAAGGTCCCTATTATACTACTGATCCCATTCTGTGGCTATATTTGTAGTTTTAACAGGCATTTGATACCGATTTTGTCAAGTTAATCCATGCATAAAGGATTTGGGTTGATCTCCTTAAAAATTGGGAAGACAGAAGTGCAGGAAGCTAGAAGTGTAGGAAGCCAGGAGCAATTTCGCGCACTATGCGAATTTCGCGCATGCGAGGGTCGCGCGATACGTGAATTTTTACCTTCTTGTGTGGTGCACACTTCCCATTTCGGCCCTCTTGACCTCGTTTGTATATTTTCAATTTTACCCCTGATGTAATCACTATTGACATGGGTATTTTGGTTTCACTTCTTTGTAGGCTATATATAGCCTTTTCTCTTGTTGAAGGGGCGGGCAGGGGAATAGACAAAAGACGGTACTCATTTTGGGATCCTCCTAGTCTCTCGCCTCTCCTTTTATCTTCTCTTTCTCGCATTGGCACTCCCTTGAGGATGAAAACTCAAGGGATGCTTGGCTAAAGCCTCTCATCCTTGAAGAGGAGGGCTGGTGGGCTACGGTTGTGAGGTAAACGCAGGTTCTCTCTGTTTTTAACGCGAGCATTTATTGACATTTATGCTCAGTAATTGCTTTCTATCAAAAGGAACCATAAATGCTCACCGAAGGTGTTAGATTCTCATCGAAGGAACCATAAATGCTCAGTAAATGCTTTCTATCAAAAGGAAAATGTATTGAGGGTTAGTTTTTAAAGTTAAATGAAGATCCGGTTCGGGAAATGACTATATGTCATCCTCCCAATGCGAGGAAATGAACCTGAGGACCTCTATGTAGCCACTATCGACCGGTCACAGCGACTAATACTTAGGATTTTTCTTTTTCATAGTTTGTTTCATTTTATTTCACCTTACCTTTAATCGTACCATCAACCTCAGGTTTTTATAAAACTCCAATCCAAGTTAGATTCACCATTTTGAAGCATCATAAATCATTTTGTGCGAAACCCATCCACTGTGTTAGATCCACAGAGCCATACTCTGATGGTAATACTACGATGGCGAATTTAGGTTATAAATTTTGTTGATTCCAGACACCTACTGTGGCACGAATCAAATGGCGCCGTTGCCGGGGATGGTGCCTAAGTGCAAGTGACAAGTTGTTGAACTTGTGATCCACATCACAAGTGTTGGTGAATTCCAATCTCTTTTTGCCTTTACTTTATTTCCGCAGCAGTTCAGCTCTTTGAGTTAAATTTAATTTTATATTGTCCATACATAGAATTTTCAATTTTATTTTTAGCTTACATTAACTTTTGGTAGCCACACTTTCTGTTGGTTGTCTGTGTGTTGCTTGCCTGGCGGTTATGTACTGTAGGATAGAACCGGCCAGGCGGGGTGCGAGGTTAGTGCTTCAATTGAAGAAGATTGTGAAGTTAAGCGGAACGGTGAACAAATGGACCCTACCCGGAAAGAGCAGCGAGTCCAACAGGGTTAATGTGAATCCTTTGTCTATAGATCAATGAGGACCGCATACACCCACCAGGGTAAGTGCACACTTTGCATTGCCACCTCTATTGAAGAGATGTGGTAGTGAGGCCTTATCTGATGCCCCTGCTCCCAACGTTTCATGGAATGGAGAACGAAAATCCATACACCCATATCCGGGAGTTTGAGGAAGTTTGAACAACATTTAAGGAGGGTGTGGTCGATATGGATTTGCTCAAGTTGAAGGCATTTCAGTTAACATTGAAGGGCGAAATTTAGATTTGGCTTACTTCATTAGTGAGAACTATAAGGAATTGGCGAGCTACAAATGAGTTTTTAAAAGAAGTTTTTAGCACACAAGACCAATAACTGAAGAGGCAAATCTACACTTATCCGGCCTATGTGATGAAGTTCTATCAATGTTAGGAAAGGTATTTGGAGACCATTAGTATACATACCATGGCTTTGATACTTGGATGCTAGTCAATCATTTTTATGATGGAATGTCTCCTTCCATGAAGCAGTTGTTGGAAATGATGTGTGGAGGAGACTTCCTGCACAAAAATCCAGATGAAGCCATGGACTTCCTCAACTATGTAGCTGAAACCTCCAAAGCATGGATGAACCAAACCCAAGGGAAGTTGAGAAAATGGGGCCTGCAACCCATCAAAGGGGAGGCATGTATGCACTCTCTGATGATATGGAGATGAAAGCAAAGTTGTCTACGTTGACTCGACGATTGGAAAAGCGGAAATGAGAAATCAACATGAGATTCTGACGGTGGCTAACATACGTACCTCCCGGAGCTTGTTATAGCTGTCCAGTCCTTTGAGTGCGTCGAGAGAGCGTTGTCGATAGCCCTACTCCAGTAAGGATTTGATGCAAGAGCGAGGGCAAACATAGTGGGTCAAAGTAAGCCACCAACCGATGCTCCATATTAGGAACACCTACAATCCAAATTAAGAGGAATCATCCTAATCATCATGGAAGCGGAGCCCCGACATCTCCCAGTTCATAAGCGATAGCAACATCACAGTTCCACTTCTGGTGCCTTTCTTCCACCTCATCCCTTGCCGACAAGCCATTGTGAATTTGAGCAAGGTTGTAGGTAACTTTGTGGAAGAACAGGCGTGTAGTATGAACCACTTTCAGTGAAACATTGAGCCTCATAAAAAAAATAGATGACTGCGATACTGGTTCAAGTTGTGACCTTGTGAGGTTCGAAGTGTCGAACACAGCCGTCCTAAGCAGGGGTGCATAGAGATTAAAGCTGCCGCGGCCAAATCGGCATTGGTAAGCGTGGTCACTTTGAGGAGTGGTAGAAAGTCGATATCGCCCCCAATTGGTAGTGGAAGATCGGCGTGGTTGAACTGAACCCGGAGGATGAGGGCACCCAATGGGGATACGGTGAATAAAATTACACCTCCTTTTCCATAGCAACGAGAAACAAGAAAAGGCCATCCATGACGAAATATTAGAAGTCTTGTAGGAAGCAGTGAAGGTCTGACATCCCTGCTTAGTCAGTTAAATAAGTCATTACATATAATTTTGAAGGACCTATGCCTGCGATTTAAATGTCAATAAGAAGGCCTTTAATTAGGCAAGTCGATTGCTGTCATTGGAGTGCAAAACTAGATGAGTACAAAAAGATCAGAGTTCCTGCCATATGATTAATGCTCGGAGGCACTTGTGTAGAAAAAGCACTACTAGACTTAGGAGCTAGTGTGACCAAGCTACCATATTCAATGTCTGAGCAACGGTTTGGAGAACTTAAGCCCACTTCCAATGCCTTTGTCTCTCTAGCGAATGATCTATTAAAATATCGAAGGGGACTATTGAGCATGTTCTAATACAAGTGGACAAGTTCGACTATCTAGTGGATTTTGTCGTACTTGACACAGAGCCGGTTGTAGTGGGGGCCAACCATGTACCCATCATATTGGGAAGGCCATTCTTGGCTACTTTGAATGCCGTTATAAATTGCCAAAATGGGGTTATGCAACTCACCTTTGGGAACATGACCTTGGAACTCAATATCTTCCACTTGAGTAAAAATCATATGTAACCAGTGGAGGATGATTGTGAAGAAGTTTGCATAATAGACACAATTCTTGAAGAACAAGCTAACGAGCAACAAGTGCAAGATGTGCTAAACCCCGAGGTTGTCGACAACCTTGTGTGACAACGGGAACCCTAAAGCATAGTTTAGTACATGGGCATTGGAAAAAAAGGAGGAAATTACCTCTTGTTGGAGAGGAAGAAAATGAATCTACAGCAGTGGATCTCAAGCCCACACTTTGTGGAACTAAAATGTGCATTTTTAGAAGAAAGCAGAGACAGTGTCGATTATTATATCATCAACTGCTAAGCACTCCACGGAAGACAATCTAGCAACTCCTCAAGGTAACAAGCAAGCACAGGTGGAAAATTTCCGATTTAAAGTATCGACCCAACATTTGCACCCATCCACATTTATTTAGAGGAGAATTAAGAACATTAGGCAAACCACAAAGGAGATTGAATCCCCCATGTGCGCGGAGGTAGTTGCGTGAAGTCTGAGTTCTTAGCGAGGTATTATTTACCCCATATCTGATAGCACTTGGGTGGGCCAAGTTGTGTAGAAGAATTAGGGGCCAACTACGATTACAGAATGCAAAAGAGTAAATGCCACCCGCCTCGGCTACGAATTTGGAGGAACATGTATTGATACGAGAAAGATTGAATGAGGTGACAAGAAAAGATCACTTCCCTCTACCTTTCATGGATCAGCTCCTGGAAAGAGTTTCAGGCTACCCCTTCTACTGCTTTCTGGATGGTTATTCAGGCTACTTCCAGATTGAAATTGCTGCAGACGATCAGGACAAGACTACCTTCACCTGCCCTTTTGGCACATATGCCTATAGGAGGATGCCCTTCGGCCTGTGTAATGCCCCTGCCACATTCCAGCGATGTATGCTCAGCATTTTCAGTGGTATGGTAGAACGCATTATGGAAGTTTACATGGATGATATCACAGTCTACGGGGAAAGCTTTGACGAATGCCTCATCCATTTGGGAACTGTCCTGCATAGATGCATTGAGAAGAACCTAGTCTTTGAGCGGGAAAAGTGCCATTTCATGGTGAACCAAGGAATAGTGTTGGGACATGTCATTTTTGAGAAGGTAATTGAAGTGGATAAGGCAAAAATTAAATTGATCTTTAAATTACCCTCTCCCACCAATGTGAAGACAGTGAGGCAATTCTTGGGGCATGCAGGCTTCTATAGGAGGTTCATAAAGGACTTCTCGGGTGCGAGCCACGCTCATAGCTTCTAGGAAGAGTGCCAGGTTTGAGTGGGATGCGGAATGCCAACAAAGGTTTGAAGAGCTCAAGGCTTACTTGACCACTGCACCAATAGTGAGGGCCCCTAACTAGCATTTTCCTTTCGAGGTCATGTGCGATGCAAGTGACCTCGTGATTCATGCCACAGTAGGGGTGCCGAAATAAACAATATTTATAACCTAAAATTCCTCCCTCTTGTCGTAAGCGAGCTGCTGCGGTATAGAGCTCTAAAGATTGAACAGGATGGGTTTCTTCATACAAATGACTTACAGTGAGATTAAAATTGGTGAATTTGGTTTGGATTATGGGATTTGCTAAAAGCAGGTGGGGTTTGTTCTGAAATTGAAATAAACTAAAGTAAAATAAAAAAATAATGAAAGAAATCTCCTTGAAGTATCAGGATACTGGGCTTAGGATCCTAGGGCAACTGAGGGTTTCCAAGGTCATTTCCTCGCGTTGGGGAGGATGACCTATAGTCATCTCGACCAGGATCTTCATTTAGCTATAAAGCCCCAACCCAAATAATTATCATAACTGACGACATTCCTCGGCACTTAATATTCCTGCGTGAATACCGTCCCACGATCTACCCTCACGACTCATAGAAGACCTTCTTAGGATCTCGGTAGATCTATGAAGCATCCTTGAACCCAAAATATTGCAATCTTTGGTCAATCAAGGCATCTCGAGAGGATTTAAACCTAGATTGAAAGATAAAAACATAAATGCTCAAAACTACTTGGTTAAAAAAGCAGGGCAAAGTTGCATAGGCAAATTTGCCTAGTAGCCCTCCTCTTCCAAGGAGAAAGTGGTCTGCCAACCATCCTCCGAGTTGTCATCCTCGGGGTGTTTGGTAGCCAGAAAAGGAGAAAGTGGAAAAATATAGAGAAAAGCGTGGGAGGAGGCTGACTTCTCCCGAAATTATTCTTTGAATTGATTAATAATTACAGGGGCTTGGCGGGAAGCATACACTCGAGCCAAGGGAAATTACAAAAGAAACCAAAACCAAAAGCTATTACAAGGGATAATATGGGAAGAAACAAAAGAAATTAGAGCAGCGGGGCATAACGTCCAAAGCGGGAATGGGCGGCGGGAAGGAGCAGGCGGGGATGGAATAGTCGAGATGGTGAGCAGTTAAGCGTGGCAAAAGCATTCTTTCTTGATGCTCCATTTTTCTTCACATTTTGCTCTTCTTTCCTTACGGGATCACGATGCACCTTGATGAGTGATAGGATACTTCGTGTTTGAATTGACTTTCGATAATTTTGACAGTTATCTTGCAAAAACTACAAAATTAGCCATAAAATGCGATCAGTAGAATAACAGGGACCTTAATGTGAAAATCGGGTTGATTAGAATGATTATTACACAAAAAACACTAAAAAACTATAATAAATAGGGTTCAAAATAACACTTTTTGGGCACTAATCACCTCGGCTAATCGGAGGCGGGTTCTGGAATGAGGCGGAGAAGCGTGTATGGACTGTGATAAAACATTGGAATGGCTTCGAGGAGGTGCTACCACTTGAGAAAGAAATGCGCGATGGTCTATACTTATGGATAAGTTTTGTACGTATTTGATTAGGTCCGATATAATCATCTTCCACGAGATCATTCGAAGCTTTGAAATATCGCTCGCTCGCAAAATGCGAGGCTAAGGAATTTTTGTCGGTGAGTCCTCTTACTACGGGGGTTCGACACAGCGGATTCGGGATAGAAGGGTGTGGAAAATGTTGTTGCCGATCATCTTTCCGGACTAACCATAACTGCTTACCCACAACCCTCCAATCTATGAAGTGAATTCCTAGAGGAGTCTCTACTCATTGTGGACAGTGCTCCTTGGTTTGCCAGCATTCTTAACTTTTTGGTAACGGGGAGTTGCAATAGGAATGGAAGCACGGAATGAGAAGTTCTTCCATGCAAAGTCACTCCTACTATTGGGAAAAACCTTATTTGTTCAAATACTGTGCTGATCAAATAATAAGAAAGTGTGTGCCAGAAAGAGAACAACCAGGGATACTCGACCCGCTTTGCCCGTGGCGGTGCATGTGGAGGCCGTTCGCTTCACGAAAGCGACAATGGGAGTGCTGCCAGTGAGGTTTTATTGGCCTTCTTTGTTTAAGGATGCCTATACCATGTGCAAACAATGCGACAAATGGCAAAGGTTGGTAAAAATCTCTCGTCGTCACATGATGCCACCGAACCCTATTCTAGTCGTTGAGTTATTTGACGTTTGGGGCATCGACTTCATGGGACCATTTCCTACTTCCTTCGAATACACTTACATTCTCGTGGGAGTTGACTATGTGTCGAAATGGGTCGAAGCAATGCCATGTAAGAAAGCGAGATCACAAGACGTATTGAAGTGCTTGAAGAGAGAACATTTTCTCAGTTTGGGGTCCCAAGCCATAATCGATGATGGGAGGTTCGCATTTACGCAGCAAACGCTTTTGAAATCTCTATCAGTATGTTGTCAAGCGCAAGGTGGCCACCCTTATCATCCTTAGACCTTAATGGCAGTAGAGCCCCAGCGACGAGGAAATCAAGACCATGCGTGAAAGTGGTGAACTCGAGCAGGGAAGGATTGGTCTCTCGAGCTTAGATTCCTTGTGGGCATCTGAGCGACATCTGAGATCATCCTTGGAATGTCCCCTTATCGCCTAGTTTATGGAAAGGCATGCCACCTACCTGTGGAAATTGAATATAAGGCGTGGTGGGCAATAAAAAATTTGAATCTGGACATAGGAGGAGCTGGCCTTAAAAGACTCGTTGATCTCGATGAGTTAGAAGAATTTGAGGAATGGCCTTTGCTTCAATTCGAAAATTCTGAAGGACAAATTAAAGAAGTGGCATGGTCGGCTCATACCCGAAGAACTTGATCGGGGACCAAGTCTACTCATTCCAAACTCCACCTTTTCTGGGCAAAAGCTCTCAAAGCAAAGTGGATTGGACCGATCATCATTCATCGAAGCATACCCGATGGTTGATGGGCCTGCTCTACTAAATGATAATAGAGTGTTTAAGGTCAATGGGCGGTGAAGCCCTATCTTTACTTGCGACCTGCCTTGCGAGCAGGGGAGGAGATTCCTCGTTGACCCTCCGTGACCTTCATCGGGGCTATGCAGGTGGCACGGTCTCCATTAAGACAGCGCCACGAAAATTTGTTTTTAATTTTTCTTTTCTTTAGATAAATTTGTTTTTAATTTTTGTTCTTATCTCTTAAGATAAATTTTTGTTTTTGTATATTTAGCTTAGTTTTAATTTTTAAATTTGGTTATTTTGTCTAATTTTCTACTTTGTTTTATTCTGCAAGTGAGTTTTGTTGAGGGGGGCCATCTGCGCGAAATTCGCACAGTGCACGAAATTTGTTTGCGCGAAAAGCTGAACCAAAAGCCTCTTCGTCTTCTTGCATTGCAAGGTTGAACCAAAAGCCTTTTTGTTTGCCCAATCCTCCTTTTAAACCCCTCCCCCTTCCCCTTTTCATTTTCATTTTCTTTTTGAACTCATCCTGCGCGCTCCTCCCCTTTGGTCTCGTTGTCGTCGGAACCCATTCTCGGTCTGCCCCTCCTCTAAACATGGTGAGAACTAGGGGTGGACTTCGGTTTCGGCCCAAGGTGCGGCGATCGACCCTTGCTGGTGCCAACGCGCTCCGCCTCGCCACTGCCGTGCCGGCCCCACCTCTGGCCCTTGCGGTGCCGGCACCCACCTCAGAGGCCTATGAGTCTGGGCGCCCCATTTAACCCGACCCTGCTAGCCATCATTGTGCCCAATCCGGCGACTAATGGTGCCACGGTAGCACTCAGGCTGCGATCTCTTCCGCGGGTATAATACAAGAGTGGGTCCTGTCCCCCCCTCTCCTAGGCACCCTCGGCCTCCTCGAAGGGCCTCGCCTTCCAAACGGGCCCGGACATCTGGCCTAGGGGAGTTCTCCCGCTCTAGGCCCGTGCCTCCACAGTCACCACCTCTTCCGGACCGTGATGCAGCCTCTCCCCAATTATCCACCTTGATGGTCCGTGCGAGGGAAGTCTACCACGGCGAGTCCATCCTTTGCTATTCAGGAGCTCCCCATGCCGGGTCCTTGAGCATATTGGGTTCCTGTGACGCGAGATAGGCGTCGGCAGTTTGTGATGTAGTCATGACTCTTGATCGAGCGCGGAGTGTGCCCCGCTATTTTCATCTCCAGCCTCCAGATGATGTTGAGGACGGCCCTGGCTAGGGGACCTTCCCGAGCAATTGAGGCGGCCTTCCCGGCCAGTGCCGTAGGGGCTTCGGTTCTAATTGCCCTCCGATTCGGTCTCACCTCTGCGGTTCGATGTCGTGCGTCCGCCCTCTGAATCTGCTTCATCCCCGAGCCTCAGCGCACATCACCTCCCTTTGCCCATCTCCTGGCGCTTGGTTGGTTCATCCTCCTTTCATTTGCCGCCCGCCTTGACGTATCCTGTATCACCTCGGGACTTCAGCCATCATGGATGCGGTCAGTACATTTGACCACTTCTACTTCATTTGCGGCCCGCCTGGGGCATCATGGGTGAGTGGATGTGCGCCTTGAGATCGCTCTCACACGAGACCGGCCTCGAAAGCTCAGCGGATTAAACCGATATACTTGATTTAGGGGTCTTTTTGGAGCTGCCGCCCGATCCGGACTCAGTTCATACTCGGACCACCACTCTTGGACCTTTGGCGGAGGCGGAGCGCCGTCCACTCAGGCGACATCCTAGACTTACTTGCCGGCGGTGGCTGCAGCATCGATCCGGCTCCTACAGCGCCCCGTCTCACCATGTCGGGACGGTGACCCTCATCATTTTCTTGAGAAGTTACACTTCCTTCTCTAACTTTCCAATCCACGCCCCATTGCGGACAATGCGATCTTTGGTTGGGGGGAGAGTTAGAAAAGGAAGTGATATTTATTATACTTGTGTTTTGTTTTAGTCTTCTAAACTGCCTTTTTGTCCATTTTGAAAAAGTGTTAGTAAGTATGTGTGATAGTAGAGCGGTGGGTGGTTTGTCAAGCCCCTCTTTATCGACTTCAAATCATTTTTGAAAAATATAGTCACTTTTGTTTTATAATATAGACTATACATCATCATTTACAGTTTTCATTTATAGTAATTTTTTCTTTTTTGTATACTGACTGGCCTTGTAGTTTGAAGAACTTAAGCTTTGTCCAATTCTGTTGTTGTTAGATTGGTTCCATGCCTAGTTGAGTAGATGATTAGTTGAATTCTTGTTGCTTTTAACCTTTTTCTTCCACCTCTAGCTAACCTCACACTGAGCACATTAGGTTTCAATGATAGGATGAAAAATACTTAACCTCTTTAACTCTTATGAACCTATCCTAGTTTCATTGACTGCTTTAATAGGTTAAGGACCCCCATGAAAAGAAGGCCAATGTGTCTTCCAAAAGAAAAAAAAAAGGAAAAAGAAAAGAAAAAGAAAAACAATCGCAAAGCTTTGCCTTAATACCCGAGCACGGTCCGAAGGGTTTATGGCGAAAGCCTTTAAAGCCTCGTGCCCTAAGCCAGGCGGATTTGGGAGCCCTTAGACTTAGTGTTCATTTACACGGGTGCATGGGTGGAGTTTAGAAAGTTGTAGGTCTTTGGAGTCTCGAAATCATTCGGTCCCAGGAGTGAAACCTTAGGTTGTGAAAGGTCGAAAGATCCTCATGGCTTGGTGCCCTAAACCTTAACTGTTTGGGAGTCATCGGCGAATCCCGTTACAAGGACTTTGGTGATCGGATTCATGGCATTGCACCACTACTGACACAAAATGGTGTGAAATAAAGGTGGGTCACGATACATTTAGGTTGGTTCTTGAGCTAGGTTGTGGTAGTAAGCTTGGTTGGGGAGAATGCGGTTGAGTAGTTGTGTTGAGTTGATCAAACAAACACTTAGATTTTGGTGGAAGTTCTGGTTGAGTCGTGAGAGAAACTCTTTTGATATTCAACACTGTATGGCGTTCATTCTCTCGAGATAGTTACTGGGCTAAGTTTCGGTGATTCTCATTGCGGGTTAAGCCTTACATTATCACAATTTTTTTTTGAACTACCATATTTTTGTTATTTGCTCGTTCTTCTTTCTTGCATTGCTAAGGGACTAGCAATGTGTAGGTTGGGGGGTGTGATTAGCGCCCAAAAAGTGCTATTTTGAACCCTATTTTTTTATAGGTTTTGAGTATTTTTTGTGTACTAATCATTCATTAACAATTGGCATGTTAAGGTCCTATTATACTACCCGATCGCGATGCAGCGGCTATTTTGTAGTTTTAACGAGGGCATTGATACCAATTTTGTCAGTCGATCCATGCATAAGATCCGGGTTGTCTCGCTTAAAAATTGGGAAGGCAGTCTTGGGGAAACGAGGAAGTGTAAGAAAGCCGAGAGCAATTCGCGCATTGTCTGAATTGTATATGAGCAAAAATTCCCTTGGCCCATAAAAATTCCGTATTGTGAAAAGTGCCTTGATGCGGTCGCGCACTACGTGAATTACACGCTATGTGAAGTTACTTTGCTTCCCATTTTCGGACCAGAATGACCATGTTTTGTATATTTTCCAATTTTACCCTTGATGTAATCACTATTGACATGGGTATTTTGGTTTTTCACTTCTTTGTAAGGCTATATATAGCCATTTTTATCTTGTTGAAGGGGCGACGGGAATAGACAAAAGATGGTGCTGCATTTTGGGATCCTCCCTAGTCTCTCATTTCCTCTCCTTTTTCTCACTTTCTCGGTAACCAAACAGTCCCTTAAGGATGAAAACTCAGGGGATCTTGGCACAAAGCCCTTGCCAAAGAGGAGGGCGGTGGGCTACGGTTGTGAGATTAAGCGGAGTTCTCTGTTTTTAATCACGAGCATTTATTGGCGTTATGTTCTTGTCTTTTAACTCTAGGTTAAAGCCCTTTGATGCATACCATAGGCCAATGCCGGCAATCTTTTAGGAGTCCGGTGGATGCTTATCATTGAATCATACGACATCCATTGGTTGTCATGTACGAGCCTCAGGAGGGTGGGTCAAGGTGTTAGATTCTCACCGAAGGAACCATAAATGCTCAGTAAATGCTTTCTATCAAAAGGAAAATGTATTGAGGGTTAGTTTTTAAAGTTAAATGAAGATCCGGTTCGTGAAATGACTATATGTCATCTTCCCAACGTGAGGAAATGAACCCGAGGACCTCTATATAGCTCTATCTGACCCGGTCTGCGATGATATGAGGATTTCTTTTTCATAGTTTATTTCATTTTATTTCACCTTACCTTTAATCTGTACACCATCAACCTCACACTTTTTACAAAACTCCTTAATCCAAAGTTAGATTCACTATTTTGAAGCATCATAAATCATTTTGTGCGAAGAAAACCCATCCCTGTGTTCGATCCTAGAGCCACTATATTGCAGTAGTAATGCTACGGAAGTAGGCAGAATTTAGGTTATAAATTTTGTTGATTCGGACACCCTCTTTGTGTACGAATCGATACTCAAAGTGATTTAAGGTCCAGAAGATGTTAGAAATCTTGATACTTGAAAGTTAGTACCAATCTTTGCCAAACCTGTTTTTATCTGTTTGTCAGTTAATTACGAATGAAAGATCGATTTACATGCATAAAGTTATATGAAAAATGTGTTGTACCTCGCCGCCTCGACGATCTTGTTGATGGGAAACCATTGTTCTTGCCCTTATGTGCTAAGGTGATTAAGAACAAAATATCAGACTTAGTAATACATATAATTGTATGCCTTCTTAAGACCGAATAGTGAATCATGTGGGTGTCCCGTAGCCCATAAATGGTATTAAAAAAATGAGGCATAACAATGCATAAAATAAATGATAAGAATTTTCTAGGGAGGAGGAATTAGGGAAAAAGAAAGAAAGAATGTATGAAAAAGGGGAGTCGAGTAGAAAGTAAACCTAAATAGAACTCCTAGAATACCTGACTAATAATATGATTGTTAATTGTATTGGAATAGGGGATGATGAGGAGGAAAGCTTGAATTGATCAAGATTCCGAGGATTGGAATCAAAGTGCAACAAGCTTTTTGGTTTGTTCTTTGACTCTCTCTTTTATTTCAATTTTGGAGTTTGTCCTTCGACTCTCTCTTTTATTTCCATTTTGGAGTTTGTTCTCCACTTCTCTCTCTCTAATTCCAAAGTGTTTGAATGATTGCAAATTGATTTGAATTGCTAAAATGATTTATAAGAAAAAACATATTGGTTTGTTTTAATTGATTGTGAAATGATTTGCATATGAAAAAAATTGCAAGAGTATTGAAAATGAATTGTTTGTATAAATGTGCATACTATACTGTATTTTTCTATGAATGATTTGAACACCCTTAATAGAATGTTAACTATTAAATTCGAGTTGAAGATAGATTGGTATACCCGGTAAGTCGGAGTGGTAGTACGTGAGCGAGCATGTGATGTGTCACTCAGATCCATGGCCCGGTAGGTGATATCGGTAGTGTTCACAAACTGATTGCAATAATAATCGATAGCCCAGATGGGGCCGTCTTTGTGTTATAAAACAAAATATTTTTATACCGACTTGCAGCCTAGCGGGACCGTTGATGAGTGCAAAACTCATCTATGTTTTGAGTTCATTTCACATGCTATTTTATGCATTTTATATCCATATTCATGTAAAACTAATAAAATTTCCTCTAAACTTGGTTTTGTAGGATTATTGATGAAAAGCAAGTGATTTGGCAAGAAATAAGCAATATATTTCCAAAAGAAGAGTCAACCGAGAGTCTCATAGCACGCCACTGGAAAGATGGATTTTTCTGTACCATATGGAACATCAAATGGTTCAAATTCCCTCATGGCTGCATTCTACATTCAAAGAGCTTTCCAACGAGTACTCACACGCCCAAATCGAGTTAAAAAAAAGCGAAGTTATGAACCAGACAAGTTAGAGAAGAAAAACTGGTGCTTGTCTAGAAAATTAGTCGCGACCGGGGTGGTTACCTTGAGAAAACTTAGTCGCAGCGAGCATGTCGCGACCTAAAAATTGTGGCGACGATTTGTTTGTTTGCGACCAAAGCGCTCACGAAACCTAAAAAGGCGAAAATTGATATTTTGACCTAATTTCAAGCCCATTTCACCCTAGGACCATATATATACTCGTTTCTAGGTAAATAGACGGCCCGGGAACAGTGAAGAACCTCTGCATGGGGTTTCTCTCTCTAAACTGCCCATTTTTAGTTTTGCTGTAGATTTTGATTTTTTTTTAGATCCCCAGGTAATTTTTTATGATTTATTTCTATTACGAGAGATTCGGTCTTTGTATAGCAGATTCAGATTTCAAGTTCGAGACAAAAAGATTGAAGCTAAAAATGATTTTCTCTCTCTCTAATGGAGTTTTCTCTCTCTAAAGCGCCCATTTTCTTAGTTTCTTTATGATTTTATTTTTAATAGATCTTAGAGTAGTTTTAGAGCAGATTTTTATTTCTATTGAAGAGATTTCGGTGTTGTACTCAGATATTCAATTTATTTATTGTTGAGGCGAAGATTTAAGCTCAAATCTGGGTTTTTCTCTTCTTTCTCTTGATTTCTTTCTTCATTTTCTTACTTTTTGTTTGATTAGTGATGATTGGAATCCGATGTGAAACATTAAACACCCTCTAGGGTTGGGGTTTTTAATTGTTGAACATTCGATTCTGATTTTTAGTTATTTGTAGGTTTGAATCTTGAATTTATAATGTTTGTTCATTATAATGAATTGTTCGAATATTAGTAGCTTATATATCAAGAATTTGTATCTTTATACGATTTCAAGAAGGCCCTCTGAGTGACACAAAGATGGAGATTCACGAGTAAGAGCGGTAACTTAGGGTATGTTAGACTAATATCTTGGAACTAATGAACTACGAAAAATTACTTTGATAGATCACTAATTTACTCATGGTGAGGATTAATTAGATGATGTATCAATGTAGTTAAATCAGAGAGTTTCTCATAGTCTAATGAAAGGATCTTGATCCACATGTTAGCAAGATCTAATCAAAGGGAGATAGAAAATTTTATTAGATTTGAAGGGCCAGATACCAATTACATTGGGGCGGCTTGCATTATCCGTCTGTAGAGGCGAGAATTCTTGATCTAAGAAATGGTTGTGAAGTATTGAAAAAGAAAAACAATCAAATCTTAAAATTACCAAATTTTACAAGTAGCTATTTAGACCATTTGTCACGAAAGGAATATGGTGTGTTAGATAGTGAAATGTATGGTGTATGGAGAAATCGAGCTATACTACGTCTTGGACAAATCTGCGTTCAACTTCGCAAAATGTTACTTTCAAGGAAATCTGGCTTGTTTTGTGAATAATTATCCCCATCCTTAGTGACTCTCTTCCTTACCTTTTAGAATTAAGTAGTTGTTATTTATTAGATTTTTAGGATTAGTTTTAAATCAGTTTTATTTCAATTAAAATTGATTTTATTCCACATCCTATTTGATCGCCTAAATAGTGAAAAACCCTTATGTCCCAGGTGATCAAATTCGATTAGAGAGAACCTCCGATCCTCATGGAGTACGATATCAGGACTCACTGAGTCCACTTTTGTAACACCACAGGAAATATACCCTAGTCGTTTCGACATGTATAGGAGTATTTTGTAAACTAATTTGAATGTTTCGTAGTGAGTTAAAATGCGAAACATGGAAAC